>BJCM01166294.1:0-11190 GCA_018326385.1 Flaveria bidentis | reverse complement strand
TATGATATGACTGAAATTACGTATCAGAAATGATTATAAATAATAAAACAGTGATATCAACTTTTTAAAAATTTTTAAAAAATAAACATTTTAAATTTAAAACAAACCGTATAAAAATGTTATTTTTAAAAAAAATTCTTATTACAACTCCCGAATTTGATTATTTTTGTTTTAAAAAATTGACTTGTTAAAAATATCAATTTATTTACAAATAACCTTAATAAATAAATTTCTTTCTTAATTTATTATATATTAAAATGTATTAAAATAATTTTATTAGTAATTAAGGTAATTATTTAATAGGAGAGAGAGGCGGGAAAAATATGATGAGAATGATTATGGTGCTGACACGTGACACCCCTATTTACTTTTTTATTAGAGTAGTAAGATAAGAAGAAATATAAGAAGTAAGATAAGATTTATTCTGATTAGTAGACATAAATGATATGTCAAAATGTATATTTTATCAATAAGCCTCAAAATGGTTATATATTCTGCCTATCTTTTACCCTTACGGTCGACAAACCACGAATCCTTCAACGAATACCAATGTTAAAAGAATTAATGAAAACTTAGAAGGTATCTTACAGAATAAAATCATGTAGATGGAAGATTTATATAAAATCCTATTTTTTATTTTGTTTCTATGATGATAAAAACAAAAGAAAAATCATCATAAGTCACCTTCAAGTTTGATTTTAAACAAAGGGCTTGCAACCAAAGGTATAGTGGCGTGTAGACTTAGAAGTAGTATGATAGCTTCTAGTTTTTACACATTTAAATATAAAAAACAATGTATTTAGTAGGGTGGTGTTGGGGACACCTCAGGTGTTTTCTAAGAGAAACCGGATCAAACCGTCACGTTTTGACCAAAATGTGACGGTTTGAAAACCTAGAGGCGACGGCTAGGTCAAAGTGTCACGTATAAACTGACTCCTTACAAAAGTACATTGATAAAAATATACGGTTCTGAAACAAAAGGTCACGGTTTGCCCTAACCGTGACGGTTAAGATACGAGGTAAGTACCACTTTGAATCGTCATAGTTTGGCCTAACCGTGACGGTTTCTCGTCAATTTCATGGTATATGCACAACACATTCAATTTTTTTTTATAAAAATGTTCATTTTTTATAAAAAAAAGTATAGAATTCTATACTTAAAACCATACATAGTTATAATACAAAAGTAAACACTCTTCTATAGATATTAATATTATAAACAAAGTATGGAAACTAACACAAAACCAAAAAATTAACATCTATAGTAATCAATTTTATTCAAAAAGTTGTATGTTTTTTAGTATAATATTCTATACTTTTTTTATAATATTAATATCAATAGTATAGTTTTATTTTTGTGTTATAACTATGTATGATTTTAAGTATAGTATTCTATATTTTTTTATATAAATATAAATATTTATATAAAAAACATGAATGTGTTGTGTATATACCATGAAATGTGCGAGAAACCGTCACGGTTAGGCCAAACCATGACGGTTCAAAGTGGTACTTACCTCGTACCTTAAGCGTCGCAGTTAGGCCAAGCCGTGACCTTTTGTTTCAGTATCGTACATTTTTATCAGTGTACTTTTGTCAGCAGTCAGTCTATACGTAACACTTTGACCTAGCCGTCACCTTTAAGTTTTTAAACCGTCACATTTTGACCAAAACGTAACGGTTTGATCCGGTTTCTCCCAAATTCCTTACGGTATGCTTAAAGTTTTGATAGCTTCTAGTTTTTACACATTTAATAAAAAAACAATGTATTTAGTAAATGTCCTATAATATAGTGTTTAATGTTTATTTATGAGTGAGACGACCTTTTTATGGAAGCAACAAAAGGAACAACACAAGAAACATGTGACCTTACCAAAACAGAAAAATAAAATATGAAAATACCCAAAATGCCCTTCTCCTGAAAATGGGCAGAATTGGAAAGCTGCCTTACTGCATTCAAATTTGCATAAAGTGAACAACAAAAGCTGTGACATGTTGTTTGAAGCTATGCATGAGTCCTTTGTTGCATTTTTATATCTTCATTTTGAATTTGTGTTATTTGTGAAAAAAAGGATGTTAAAAATTATTTGATATAATAGGGTTAGGTAGGGTTACAATTCGGTTCACGGTTTGAAGATACATGTTCCATGGTTCGGTTTCTGGTTTTCAGTTTGGAACTGGACGGATATAGGATATGTTAAGATATTAATAGAATTATTCTTTTAAATCCATACAAGTTTAATAAAAACAAGAGAAAAAATAATTGTTTTTAAAAAAAATTTAAGTGTAGTATGTAAACATAATCACTTAAACGTTTATGTACTTTTTTTCTTTAACTTTTTTTAGCCTTTTAATGTTTAAAAGGTAAAACATTAGATGTTTTATTTGACTTGCATATTTCTTTAAATTGTCATATCAGTAATTTTCTACTTTCATATGAAATTACATAATAATTCTTGGGAACTGCCATTTTCGAAAGAGGTACATTGACAATTAAAAAATGTACGTTTAGCGTTGTCCTATTTAAATCAACTACTTAGAAACCTTTAATCTAATCACTCTACCACTTAAAATGAATCAAACTTACTCAATAGTTAACACTCGATTTATATCCTCTATAACTTATAATAAAATAATAATTTTTGTGTCACTTGTTATTATTTTAACTTATGTTTTTATCACTTGTTATTTTTTTAGAAATTCACAAATCAATTTTCCCTCTAAAAGAATAATACATTAATTAAATATTCATATAAATTTCCCTCTATTATTAAAATTAAATTTTATTAATTGTTATGTTTCTCTCTCTTATATAACTTTTCAAAAAAAATCAATCTATCTTTTTTTGAAATAGATTTTATGAAAGAAATTGAAAATCACATTTTTTAATCAATACTAAATAACAAGAAATTCAAGTTTTATATAATATGAAATTTTCTAAAACACTAAGTATTTTTTAAACAAAATATTTTAAATCGTTTTGTTTTAAAAATCTTTATAAATAGGTGAAATAATTTTAAAACATTCTAAAACACTAAAAATATTTTTTATAAAAAAATATGATATACTTTTTACATAAGAGAGTTAAAAAACAGTATAATTATTTTATTTCTTAAACTAAAATATATATAATTTTAATTATATCATACATTAAAATATTATACTTAAAGTATCTATTTATACGTAATTAACATCATATTTTATCTTCAAACATGATTTTATAATGCATAAGTTTTTATTAATAATTATTTAATATTTTATTTATTCAATTCGTGTATTATACGAAAATTAACCTAGTTTATCAATATATATAAATTCTAATTATGATTTTATCGTTAGTTTACGGGTTCTCTTAATACAAAACCATATTTAAACAGAGGTTATAAAATCAAGTAACCATTATTTATACTTGATATGGGGAAAATGACCATACTGAAAAGAAAAAGAAACGGTTAAACGTTATTTTATTCGTTATAATCAAACACTTTTTAACGGTTTCGATACAGGAAATTATTTACAATTTGATTCATTGGTAAATTGTAAAATAATGAAATGAAAAATATTGGGGAGTATTGATAACTGCCACATGATTGTTGGCTGGCAGTTCATTTCCATCCTTTTTCCATGGATTAATTAATTGCTTTTCACTCACTTTTTGGCTTTTTGCTTTCCCTCTTTCTATTTTATTCGTCTCAAAATATATAATAAGAATAATAATAATAATAATAATACTAATAATAATAATAATAATAACAATAATAATAATAATAATATAATACTAATAATAATAATAATAATAATAATAAGTTTTTTTTAATGTATATAAACATAATATAATATCTTTAATTTAAGTAGAAAGTGTTGTATCTATGCTATTTAGTTAATACATGTTTTACTTGATCTGAAATAACAATACTTAATATTATGTGTATTATAGAACTTTATAATTTAGTTGATATTCTTGTTAGATAATGATTATCTTACGGTTGCTATGTTTTAACAACAAATATAAGGTTTAATTATTATAAATGATAAAATTTATGTACTTTGTTACTGTACATAAATTTGTTTGAGTAGTACATCAAGCTTTACCTATCTCATACCGTTTAAATGTAAAAACACATTCATAACAAATTAGTTTATACTGTTTGATATTAAGGGTGTTCAGTATTCGAAACAGATACGAAAAACTCGATGTTTGAAATACATTCATCATAAATCAGTTTTAAGTAGCGGATCAATACAACCCTGTCATAATTTGTATACAATGCTTGACATTAAGGGTGTTTAGTGTTCGAATCAGATTCGAAATTTAGCAGGTTTAAAATTTAAAATTCGATTCGAGTCTAATGTCGAATTCGAATCGACTTTTGAATTTTGTTTTTTTTTCGGTTTGAAATTCAATAAAAATATAAATAAACGTAACGGTCATTCGTATCGGATCGAATCTGAGTTAACAAGCATCAGAAAGAAAGTGAAGTAGATGGCTACTAAATGTGCTAATCATATTTAAAGGAGAAATATAAAGATGGTTGTACGATTTTTGTATTTCTCTTCCTGAATTGATTTATATAATAAAAATTGAGAGAAAAAGAATCATTCACGACCAATATACATATATATATTCTTTTATTTTACTTCTGTTTTTATGTTATGAATCAATTCCACTTAATATAAAGTTAACCATTCAATAATCATTATTGGGTTTGTTATCCAAATAATAGGTTCAATTATTGAACTCCATGGTTAATCATGGTGGTGTGATTTATACATATTATTCAAAGAAAAAGTTTATAAAGTCTTTTTAATATATTAAAGATATATAATTGCACGTAGAGTAATCATATTAACCTTTTCTTTTTCTTTCTTTGGTCCATGATGCTGTAAAAGAATTTATATGTCTAACAGTTCTTAAATGAGTTAAATCAAGTTTCAATAACTTTAACATTCAAATAACTTTTATTTATTTAATTATCCTTATAAAATTATATAAAAAATCAATACACATATACATATAATTTTAAAAAAATAATACTGATGCACTATGATTTTCATGTGTGTCTAATCCATTACAAAGATATTATACTTCCTCTAACAAGAGTGTGTCTTAAAATACAATATTATGTCTAAACCCACGACAATGATGCATCCAAAATGTCAGGTTTAATGCATAAAATCATGTATGCTTACAACCGTGTGTTTAAATCACTTGTAATTATACAAACAGATACAAACATCCTCTGAATAAACATATCACGTCAAGAAAACATATACATTACACTTAAAAAACTTATTACAAGATCAACCTCCATAGATACAAACACAATCACACATATCTTCATGAGTTATAAAATCACATCCTAAATTAAATATCATATAAAATTAATATTATTATATCATAAAATAAAATACTGCATTTAATATTTTAGAGAGAGAGCATGGAACCCATTTCAAAAATTGAAAATTCAAAGGCATGAAAACCATCTTCACAAAAGTGAAAAACACACATGAATTTTGGGAATATCCTTGTCTCCTTCTTCTTCTTCTCTCCTTCATAAACAATTTGTCTGCATAAAAATGGTGATGAATCTTCTTTTCATGATACCCATTTTGGCTTTATGCTCTTCTGTTCATGCTCTCATCACACACCCACCTCTGTCTTCAATGGCTGACCCTGTTCTTCCCACTGAGAAAAAACCTCCATTTTCTCAAATACCCACTGAAAATGAAGCATTTTCTCCGGGTAATCATTCATGTTTCCTTTTAAAGTTGATGTTTTTAGTTGAATAATCGTCTTTTTTATGTTACCCACATGCAGTTTTGAAAGATTTTGAGTGAAATCCACATGGGTTTGTGTTTGAGCTCAACGCAGTTCATCTGTTTGATGAAAGGCCTCAATGAGCTTTTAACTAATAATGGTGTTTTTGCTTTACATATGTTGATCAAGTTCATTTGTTAAATACAGGATCATCTGAAATTACAGTTGTTCACCATGAAGATTTGAACAAGAAGATTCTTGTAGCACTGATTGTTGCTTCAAGTCTTCTTGCTGTAATTTTGATTTTCTTATCATGTTTATGGATCTACCGGTTGAAAAACTCAAAATCATCCAATATTGAAAAAGCCCAACAGAGCCAAGGTGTTATTCTCTCTTGTTTTACTAAAATTATGAAGTATGAACACACTTTTAATCTTGATTTAACTGTTTGTTTTGCATACTTATAGATGCTCCAAAAGGGTTGTCATTGGGTCCAATTTTGGATAAATTCAACCCTTTGAGAATGACTGGTAAAAAGGGTTCAGTAACGGTTATCGAATACGAATGGTTAGTGGCTGCAACAAACAATTTTCATGAAGACAATGTCATAGGCCATGGTGCATTTGGGAGTGTATACAAAGCTTGTTTCAATGATCATTTTCTTGCAGCTGTGAAAAGAATTAATGTTTCAGGACCGGATGCCCATAGAGGATTTGAGGTAACTATTCTAGTTTATAAAAGATGTTATCTTTCTCATTTTTGTTATTGTATGTAATAAACTCTTTTAATTATTGTCTTGTGTAATGAAACATTTATTCTGTGACCATTTGATGCAATTGACCGGCTATAAATAGGAAAACCGTGATGTGCTGTCGTTTTTGGCCTGTTCTAACCGATAAGAAGGTGATGTGATGATGGGCATGTTTTAGCCGGTCAATTGCATCAAATGGTAATAATGTAGTTTGTCTTATGCAATGAAAAAAAAATGAATTTGTTTGTTACATTTTGGTGTTAATATGTTATGTATGTGTTTTATTTGCAGAATGAGATCAGTTGTTTAAGCAGAATTCAGCATCAGAACATTGTTAACCTTTTGGGTTATTGCATACATGGTGAGACAAGATTTTTGATCTATGAAATGATGCATAACGGTTCATTAGAATCCCAGTTGCATGGTAAATTATCTATCATTTCTGAGAATAACTGAAATTTTGAATAATGATAAGCACTGATTACTGAATATCTTTTTGTGGTAATTGTTTTCGATACAATTAAGGCCCGTCTCATGGAGCTAATTTAAGTTGGCAGCAGCGAATGAAAGTTGCCCTAGATATTGCAAGGTAAATTTGTCTTTATTGAAAGTGGCAAGATGGGCGGGATGGGCAGACCGTATGACTGGTCATTGTTGTGCATGTTAAGTTAAGTTGACCCATTCTATCATTTTTAGTAACTTGTATATAAATAACTAACGTTTTAATTATGATTACCAAAGCCATATTTTACATTAATAATCTGGTTCTTTGAATAAAATGATTTAGGAAATTGGACGCGCTAGTTAAAATTAATCTCATTTGACTGTCCCCCTTTCAAATATATATTTATTTGAAGCATATGACCCGTTTGAGATATACACTACCCAAATCGATCCATTTACAAGTAAATGAATCCACATTTCCACCATTATTCTTATTAATTTTTGAATTATAAATATGGCGATTCTTGATGTTTAATAATGGTTATTTTGTATGCTTTGGATATAGAGGACTAGAGTATCTTCATGAGCGTTGTACCCCGCCTGTGATTCATAGAGATTTGAAATCGTCAAACATTCTTCTAGGTTCCAGTTTTAATGCTAAGGTATGACTTAGAGTTCTTAACCTTTATGAAACTTATATCATTTCAATACTCATGTTGTTTTTGAAGTACACATTGAGCAACTTTTGACTTTGACTCATTTGACTGTCATTTCCTTTTAATCTTTTCTATGTCTTTCGTTATTATACATGTTTGACCCGTTAGAGATTATACTATAACCAAATCAAACCATTTATAGATAAATGAGTCTAAGTGACCCCTATATTTACTGCTTTTACTAATGATATTTGACTTAATTTCCAGCTTTCTGATTTTGGACTCGCTATTACGGGTGGGATTCATGGCAAGAACAACATAAAGCTTTCAGGCTCATTAGGTTATGTAGCTCCAGAGTACCTTTTGGATGGTATGCATATACTTCATTTGAACTCTAATTACTTTCTTTAATCGTTTATCATTTACTTAACAATAAGACGATGAATCCTTTACAGGTAAACTTACTGATAAAAGTGATGTGTACGCGTTTGGAGTTGTACTTTTGGAGCTTTTGATAGGAAGAAAGCCAGTGGAAAAGATGTCACCGTCTCAATGCCAATCTATTGTCACATGGGTATACAATATTTACTTTTAGTCGCGACTAAAAACAAGATCTCAAAACAAAAAAATTTATAAAAATGCATTGTTCGAACAGGCAATGCCTCAGCTTACAGACAGATCAAAGCTTTCTAACATCGTCGATCCTGTGATCAGAGATACAATGGACTTGAAGCACTTGTATCAAGTTAGTACAATCTTTCTGTTCATATTAATTTGTTTCAGAAGTTGCATTTTTATATTTGATATATTTCTTATGAATGAGTTGATTAGGGTTATGTTTTATCTCTGATGAAAATAAACAGACTGATGGGCCAAAACGGGTCAAAAGTTTTATATTCAGCACATAAACCTCCTAAATCATTTCACTAAAAACATCAAATAATTATTACAATAACATAGTTTTGTTAGCATATATCACACACTAATTATCTACTAAAAAAATTAAATCATTTGGACAAAAAGTGTTCCAGGTTAATCTAGTCCTACCCGTTTAGACCCGTATAAAAATTTATCCGTTTTGACCCGTATAAAAATTTATCCTTTTTGACCCGAGCATGTTACCCAACTCGACAGGCCCGTCATATATTGCCATATCTGAATTGATAAATAATGTGATAACTGATAACTCATAAATCCTACAGGTTGCTGCTGTAGCTGTGCTATGTGTGCAACCCGAGCCAAGTTACCGGCCATTGATTACCGACGTCTTGCATTCATTAATCCCCCTTGTACCTATCGAGCTCGGGGGGTCGTTAAGAGTAACCGAATCTTGATAATTTGATCTTTAATGTGCATAGAATGTTGTTCTTAGGCTGCAGTTTATTACTTTATTTCATTTCAAAACTTATGAGGTTTCATATATGTCCAAAGTACCATGTTTAATTCACAAAGTACAATGTTGTTAAAGCATGTTTTGGACATGTATGAAAATTTCAAGTTTTGGAGGGATATGGATGAAACTCATCTGCACTTTTAGGCTTTTAGTTGGTAATGTTATTGAGCTGATGTTTATTGTTTAATCATACAGTGATAGTTTATTGGTTAATTTGTTAATTAAGTAATATCAACGGGCATTTGGCGTAATGGTATCTAAGTGCGTTTTTTAAAGATCTAGGGCTCAAATCCTATAGCTGGTGGGTTAGGTGGATTTAAGAGTAGATTAGGAACTGTATAAAAATTTTAATTTATTGATTACCAAAACATTTGGTTGCTAGAATTTTTTTAACAATAAATATACGACATTGATTTGGATGATATGTGTTATCCTGATCAGTTTCACTTATCTGTTTCTAGTCGAGACCGCACCTCCATTATTAAAAAAACACCCTAAGCTCAAACTCTAAACATTTTGTTTAGAGTGAGATCTGAACTTATGATCTCGTTATATTGTTGCATGCTATGTGGGTTGTAAGTTGTAACCCATGCAATTATGGGTTGTACTTTTGTGTATGAAATGTAATGTAGCAACCCAGAAAAGCATCCTTATGTTGTGACTCTAGTCTAGAGTTGGTTGTTGGCCACATGATAACTTTAATACTTTCACATGAATCATTATGGTCATATTATGTACCTTGTGCATAAATACTTGTACTTTGGAATAGATATAGCGTGAATAGCAGGGCGTCCGTTTCTGGAGTCCTTATCCAATAAAATTAAATTACAGATGATGTCATAAAAAATGAAGTGTTTTCCTGTTTTGTATGAAAAAAGTCCCTTGTTAAATTTTGGTATATTAAATCTAAGAGTTAATCTGAAATACTAGGTTAGGAACTTTAGTATTAAAATAGTTGAATACACCGAAGTTAACTAAAAATTTTAAAAATTATAAAATAACGTTTTTAAGTATCAAGTAAGTAATAAAAAGTAATATTGAAAAAAAAGCTTGGACAAAAAATCTTGAAATTTGTAAGACACCAAAAAAGTAAATGGTATTATTGAATATGTAGGTTATAATATATAAAAATAAAAAGTAACTTTAAAAACTTAAATGGAATATTCTAATAAACTTATAACAATATATTCTAATGCTCTCCCATAGTTGGAGCAAAAGAAACAACAAGCTCAGACTTAAAAAATAAAACCAATTATAATAAGATAAAGATGCTTTGATTGACTTGAATTCCTAAACTTTTGCCGACATATCCATATTATGCTTGATATTGTCATTCATATATTGTTTGAATATGATATCCACAACTTGGTTCATTGTACCATCCATAGTCTTCAAAAAATTACATGGTAAGAAAGCGTTGTTGTGGTCGTCAAAAGCACATGACTATGGCTTGAATTTGACATAGCTGGCTTGTAAAACCATTGATTCGAAAGGAAATATCACTAATTTTGTTGGAATGTTAGCGAACGACGTTCACTTGAATCCGTAGATCAGGAGAAGAAATCTGTAAACCTAAACGAAAAAACAAAAGAAAGAAAGGCACGTGGTCAAGCGGCGGTCTATTAGATCCGTAGATCAAGAGATAAGGTCCATAGACATATAAAAGATTAAAAAAATAGAGAGAATTAGATCGAATAGAAAAAAGTTTGCATGATTGAATTTGATTATTCATTCTGTAGAGAATTATGAAGAGGCTGAAGCAACCAAAGTCGTCCTTCAGCGAACTTCAGCTGTTGTGACAACCTCTGTTGTCTTCAGCTGTTGTCTTCAGACTTAGTCTTCAGCTGTTTTCTTCAGCTGTTTTCTTCAGCTGATTGTCTTCAGCTGTTGTCTTCAGCTGTTGTCTTCAGACAGTCTTCAGACAGTCTTCAGCTGTTGTCTTCAGCTGTTGTCTTCAGCTGATTGTCTTCAGCTGTTGTCTTCAGACTTTGTCTTCAGCTGTTGTCTTTAGCTGTTGTCTTCAGACAGTCTTCAGCTGTTGTCTTCAGCTGATTGTCTTCGGCTGTTGTCTTCAGACTTTGTCTTCAGCTGTTGTCTTCAGACTTTGTCTTCAGACCTTTGTTGTAGAGAATTATGAAGAGGCTGAAGCAACCAAACACCCAAAGTCCATTCTGCATGCATGCACATG
>BJCM01166293.1:0-17393 GCA_018326385.1 Flaveria bidentis | reverse complement strand
TTATATAGGTTTGTGGTTGTTTGAATTAATATAAATAATGTTATGACAATTAATACATTCAAACTAAGTAATAAGAAGTTATCATGCGAATGGCCCATGCTAATGGACTATACGCATGAACAACTTCATACGAATGACTCAGTCACACGATTGAACCAGGAGACTGGATCAGTCGTATGACTATAACATGAGATTGGCTCAGTCGCACGACTGAATACTCAGTCGTGCGAATGGATCAACCGCATGGCTCAATCGCACGAATGAACCATGCTGATGGCTCAGTCGCTCGAATGAGCAACCCTAACCTATAAATACCACCTAATTCGTGGGAAAACGTAAGCATTGAATATACTTCGACTCCAGACGTACCCTAGCCGTCCAAAGACCTCTAAGATCATACTCCAAGTTCATAGATCGCAGTAGATCGATTCCTAATCGATTCTTAACGTTAGATTCAATCATAATTGTTTCTACGTGCGTTCTCACTGATTGGATCGCCAATCAAATAGGATTCCGCACTATTTGATTCGGTATACACGTTAATAAGTTAGTACATCGTCAAGTACACGATCCTAACACTTCCTGTATTATTTGACGGTTCTTCATCCAAATTAATGGTTGTGTCAATATGATAGTAACAAATCAAAATTCTCAATTTTTTATCAAATTTAAACACAAACAGAATGATTTTCCCCCGCAAAAACTTGTAAACCAAAAAGGAGCAATGTTACTCACCTTATTTTCAACCAAATGTCAAATAATTTCTATAAAATAATTATTTGTTAGAATAAATCTTATGGCTTTAAAATTTTTAGCATTTTAAATTACTAATTATGATAAAATTCCTAATCATTAGCTACTGTTATCCAAAAATCATCAAAATTTACTAGCAAAAGCATTCTAAAATCTTAATCATCTCATAAACTTTTAAATCATTAACACTTATTACAGGAAATTAATTGAAATTTTTAAAAAAATCACAATAAATAGAAGAAAGTAGCTATATATCCCTTAAAATTCTGACATTTAAACACTTTGTTTCTTTCTGAATATCATAATTTATATAAACGTTTCATGATTTATCCTACTGTTTTACTATTTTTCTTGATTTTCTTCTTATCAACTATTCTAAAATATGAAACTTTGTCACAATTATGAATTAATTCACTAAATTTATTTTGAAACTTCAATAAAATATAAGGGTCATTATATAATTTTTTTAGATTTTTATTGAGTTTGTATTTTCTGTTTGGAAATTTTCTTCTATTTTCTTAAATTATTTATATAAATTAATATATTCAGTCTTATTAATTATTTTCTAACAAGTTTATAAATTTTATTCTCATAATCACAGTCATATAAGTATTTAATCTAATTTATCATTAATATCACATGGTTCAACCCTTTAATTCTTGTATTTTTTGTTTAAATCCTTGATTTTAATAAAACCTTCAAATTTTCTATTTTTGTATCCTTTTCTTACTGATTTTTATAAAAGTCATGTGTTCATGAGGTTTATGTGAATAACCTTGATGATTTAACTTTAAAGGGTTTGCTATGTGTTAGTTAAACATATAAACTTCTTAACTTGTTAGTTTGTGGATTTAAGAATCAAACCTTGATTGATGATAAAAGAAACTAAAAGAATTTCTTGGCTAGATCCTTGACAATCCACTTTGTGTGATGGTTTTTGAGCTTGGAGGTTGATCACAAGCTTTCTTGAAGACAATTTGGTGTGATGATGTTCTTGGGGTTAGGGATTGTTTTGTGATCAAGAGATGATGGTATTGGTTGTATGATATATGGACAAAGAGCAATAGGGTAATGGTGATTTGAGAACCTAGAGGGAGAGAGGGTAAGAGTCGAGTCATATGGTTATGGGTGTGGTGTTTTGTGGTTGTGGTTATTTGTGATGTGGTGGCGTGGTAGTTTCATTCGGCTAGGAGATTTCAAGTGGTGGAGTTCATCATCATTACCTCTAAGTTCTAGACTTATAAGCTGGTGATTATAGGGGTGATTAGTTGGCTCCTTATGGATAGGTGGCACAGTTTAAAGATGAATTAGTGTCATGTTTTGCTAGGTGTCAAACTAGCGGATTAACGACTCACTTAAGCATATGATTAGTGATTAATTTAGTTTAGTTAATGTCCTAATGAGCCGATACTTGAGTTCAGGTTGTGTTTTAGTTAGTGTTTAGCTGTTTAGGATTAGTTTAGTTTTTGTTTTTGACTTAAAGCTTATAGATATTGGCTTGGTTAATAATGTTTGATTAAGTTCTAAATATCAATACATTACATGTAATTTAAGACTTTAGCATTCAAGCAACTAATCACATAATCCTAAGGTTTCATAATCACAAGATTCAATGCAAGAATTGCACACATACATATTTAATATTCATGCATACCTGCATGCATGTTCATGTACCATCATGCAAAAACATGAGAACATCATATAAGGTTAACACATAAAATCAACTTAATAATATCTATATAAGTATATAGGTATACACTATCTACATAGAGTAATTCTTAACAATATTTAATTTACCTAACCTTGATGTAAGGTTGTCATAGTAACACCATATATTATCCACATGGCCTATAAGGAGCTCACGGATTTGCTTTTGGTTTCCCGGGTTAAAACTTCCAAGTGAGGCCACCCACCTATCCCTAGATCGCTGCTACCTGAGCATGCTTAACTGTGGACATCTCCTCTCATCCACAGCCAGTACGCCCAAAACACGTTGATGATATTAGATTCCAGACATTACTTATAAAGCCGGAATCTCTACTATCTACGGCTAATATGGGATATATGTAAGGTGTCACAATCACCCCCCTTTGGACTCATCATCCTCGATGATCCCGAGAATGCACCATCCTCAATGAGGTTTGTCTATTATGACACCCTACATATATCCCACATTGGTCATGGACATAAGAGATTCCTGATTCAGAAAAAATGTCTGGTCTTTAATATCACCAATGCGTTTTGGGCATATTGGCTATGGATGAGAGGAAACTACATAGTTAAATGTGCTTAGGTGACAACAATACTAGGATGGGTGATCTCCTTGGAAAGTTTTCATCTGGGTAACCAACAGCAAATTTGTGAGCTCCTCGTGGGCAAAACAGACAATATTAATGGTATGAGAGGTCGGGTGTTATAGAATGGTATCAGAGCCATTCCTGTACCGTTCGGAATGGTGGGAAAAAACTCACTGAGGATGGTGACTTCTCGGGCTCATCGATGATGATGAGTCCAAAAGGGGGTGATTATGACACCCTACATATCCCACATCCGTCGTGGACAAGAGATTTCTGGTTCATAAAAAACGTTTGGTCTCTAATATGACCAACGTATGTTGATGGATGAGATGAAAAATCCACAATCAAGCGTGCCCAGGTGACAGCAATCCTGGGATGGGTGACCTCCTTGGGAAGTTTACACCCGAGAAACAAAAGCAAATCCGTGAGCTCCTCGTGGGCAAAGCGAATATTGATTGTGTTATGAGAGATCGAGTGTTATATGTTTTCTCTCACTAATTTTGCAACTTTGACTGGAGTCAGAAGCTGGTATCGGAGGTAGGTGAAATCGAGTTAGGCACTCAAGGCCATTTTCAAAAGATAGAAGACCGTCCTAAGAAAGATGGAGAACTCATCCCTCTCTCCTATAAATATTTCCTCAATATTAGTAAATATGTATAGACTTATGAATCAAATAGCATATTGCCTACTGATATTTTTCATGTGTTTCTCATGTAGTTTGGCAACAGTGATCAGAAATACCAACTATTGGTAAATTTGGTTTATAAAATATTTATCAAACAAGACAACACAAAAATTATTCCAAGGTAGAGGCTCAACAAACTTGTCACCTCCTTTTTCAGCTATAGTATCATCCAAACAAACTTAAGTATCCTGCTCTAATTTATAAGCAACCAAACCATCCTAATAAACTCTAAGTACATAGAAAATTTTCTCAAGTGATCGATCCATGCCACTACTAGTGTAGTAGTCTTAGTGAATTACCTTGGGTTTTGTTTCTAAATTGCTCAAACCAAACATCTTTGAGGGAGAAAATGTGTTTTACTTTGGGAAAGAAATTATTTTAATGAGGATCAATTGGTTTATTAATAACAAATAATAATAATAATAATAATAATAATAATAATAATAGTACTAGTAGTAGTAATATTAATATTAATAAAAATAATAATAATAATAATAATAATAATAATACAACTCGCGGTTATCAAGTACATGTGTTGCGTGATGTTTTCTAGCGGGATCTATTCCACGAGGAGCGGTACGAACATAAATGATATCATCACGACCTCTCTTTTCGTAGCATTGCACAGTTTTTAGTACATGTTCAATATTCACATTCAAAATTGTAAGATTGTGCTTCGTGTGTGTGTGTGTGTGACATTGGGTGATGCCACGTGGCTACATTTTTCATGAACGACAAAAGGCATTAACCAAAGTTTGCTTGTTTATGTTGGTTGTCGTTTCCGGCACACGTTCAAAAGTCATCGGCGCCAACAAAAAAGTATGGACTATTTTTGGTATCATTGGTTTCTTCCCTGCAGTCGTGTCGTGCACTATAAGTGTTCATGTGTTATTAGGTATAGTTATTTGCAGTGTAAAGTTTTGATTTAATTTGTTTGTTACCTTTATATTTCAAAAAGAACCCGTTTTACTAACATTTCTGGATGTGCTTTCTGCGTTAGTGATGGAGGCTTTGGCGTCCTTGGAGCTGGGGTGGATGTCAATATAGCATTTGTTAGAGAGATGTCCACTGAGTTGACTGTACAACGTATAGCCCTAGTCCTAATGAATCTTTGAGGTTAGCTATGGAAGATTTCTTGTTTGCGTATGATTGCTTGCATTTATGTGTCTATGTTTGGACTTGCAAGTAGTTCGGCGCATGACATTCCTAGTAACCTCTTTGATGGTTCATTGAATGATGTTGCAGTAATGGTTGTTGTACCATCAAAAACTATGGTCGTCTGTCGGTGTCTAAATTATTATTTTAGTTAGGTTTATGTTTTATGTATAAAGATAAATGTTTAGTGTGCCCTTACATCTCAGTGGGAGATCATAGTTGCCATGCTTGGAACGGAACCATTTTTCTCCGGCTTTTAGAAAGTCTTGGTCATATATTTTACAGCTAATGTTGTGCCACTCCTAATCAGTAGTCATATATGTTACTACCCATTTATGGTGAAAGTCTTACCCCAAGTGAAATAAAAATTCAAATCTTAGGAAGAGCACATACACGTTATGGTAAAGTTGGTTTGTAGTCTTCCGGAATTTTGACTCTGAATATGTGTACCGACACTTGTATTCTCTCCTTCAATGTCTTGTCTATGCAACCTATGTATAGAGTCAGTTTATTCAGATTTAGAGGTTCTTTTAATCTAGTTTTGTAACACCCTAAAATTTCCCGAAAAAAAAAAGGAATAAGAAGTTCTCGCGCGAAGGGGAATTCTCATGCGAGAACCCATACGAGAAGCTGAGAATCCTATGAATAGATGAGAGCACCTGATTAGCTCCATTCTCGTGCGATAATTGTTGTTGTTAGAGAGGGAAAGTTGTAAAGTAGAGAGAGAAAGTCATAAAGTAGAGAGAAAAAGTGAAGATTTGATAGTTTTAAGTTATTTAACTCGTTTAGTAACTGATGTTATGAACTAAGAATGGATTATTGATGAATAAAATACATGAATGTGTAGTTTTCATTCGAAAGGCTCTCAGAAAGGTTGGTTTAGTGTTAGAATCTTCAAGAGTTGAGTTTCTAGCCCCCTTTTATACAAGTTTTTATGTTTTAGGGCATTATACATACTAAAGTACTTGTTTATGCTCGTGATGATGTTGTTTTTAGTAAAGAGCATGTTAGAACAGCCTTAGACGCGATAAGTTTGGTTTAGGTGGAATACTCGTAAGTTTTCGCACGAAATAAATACCTTGGGCTGCAAGGGATTTCAATATAGTAAATTCTCGTGTGACAAATATGCTCTCGCGCGACTTGTTTGTTCTCGTGCAACTGATGTGACTTGTTGTGAAAGGGTTTAACTCTGGTAGGTTTCTCGCATGAAAAGAGGTTCTCGCACGAGATGATGCTCTTGCATGAGCTGTTATGTTATGGGTTATGTTATCTTTTCATTTTAACTCTTTTCTAGTTATTAAGTTTTACGATATGACTTTACTTGGCATGTTATGTATTACTATAAGTAAAGTATTATGTAAAGAAAGTGAATGATAGCAATAACAAAAAAATGAAACGTAGTAAATGAATGAAAGACTTGCAAGAAAAATGAATGGAGGTGTACAACCATGTTATTGTCAGCTAAACTAAAGTGTGGCTTAGCTAGCCAATGAGGATGCACTTCACGGATCTAATTCTTGCGATTGACCACATACAATCAGGATCCTTTTCGCTTTATCACGGTATTATAGAATGGAGGTGTACAACCATGTTATTGTCAGCTAAACTAAAGTGTGTGTTGGATCAAGAAGAAGGCTGGTGCAACCAAAACCAAATCACTTAGTTAAATTTTGGTGCTACTTGCAAAGGCTTCTGAAGCCAAGTGTGGAGCTTCCGAAGGAAGTAGAGTTCTTCTGAAGACAAAGTAAAAGATTATCTTTCAAAGACAAACTCTACTTCCGAAGTCAAAAACTTACTTCCAAAGATCAAGTCTAAGAAGAAGAAATCAGAAGACTGTTTCCGAAGAAAAAAGAAGTTCTCAAGCCTCGGAAGAAGTAGCCTCGGAAGAAGTTCTTCCGAAGCCATTTAACCTTCGGAAGACACTACTATGAACCAGTGGACATAAGTATGGTCTCTGACATCCGCTGCAGACCTCTGAGATACTGCATGGCGCTTTCTCAAAAGCCATGTAATTGACCATACTTTATTCTATTGTTCACCTTTTGTCAGATAGCACAGTTGCCAACTTTAGTTGGTGATAAAAGGTAAGTCATGGACCTGTAATGACTACCATATATTGGATAAGACTTTATCTAAGATACCTTAACTCTAGCATTGTAGTATTTGCTTTAGTTATAGGATCACAGCTGGAATCAAAGTATATCCGGTTGTAGGTAGTATTATATATAGTTTCTCATTGTAACTCATAAACCATGCTTGTAAGAGTCTTGATTTGAATTGAGAAGCAATATATGAAAGTACCTTGAAATTATATATCTGTGTTTGATTCATTACTTATTATATTGTTATCAACTCTTATTGACTATATCTTCATCCGAGTGTTGTTCAAGTGAGTTTGAGAAAAAAACAAAGTGTTAGTGATATAAACCGATCCTGCAGTCTGGCTTCGCTAGCCCATGATGATGCACTTCAGGGATCTAATTCTTGAGATTGACCACATACAATCAGGATCCTTGTCGCTTTATCACGGTATTGTAGTCAGCTTCGTGCATAATGTATGGGGGTTTATTTATAAGGGTCGGCACAATACCAGTTTCGTGCATAATGTTGGGGGTATATGTAACAACCGGAATAAAGTCAAAAAGAGCCAATTAATAACAATGGCTTAGCCGAGATTATTTAAACAAAAATAAACGGGTAATGGAGTATGGACCTACTAGACCTCGCGGGTTATGTGTTCGGCGAGTTTAAGGTCCTGAAAACGCCTGGTATATATAAATAGATCAGCTTGAGCCACTCTCATTTGCAACTCAACATCAATTTTTAGAGAGAGAGTATAGAGAGAGAAAGTTGAGATTCAAGGCTCGGTTGATCAAGAGATTGAATATCGGTGTTCGTGGGCATCCAAACAACAAGAAAAGACTAAGAATCCAGGTAAGAAACATTATTTAGTCGTTTCTTTGATGGTAAACCCAGATTCTAGGGCTTGGGGTTTTTGAAAGTGGTAAAGAATCACCCAAAACTCTTGTTTTAGTGTAATAAACATGAAAGAATCTTAGATATAGCTTATTGGGTGATAAACCAAGGTTTTGGGTGTAAAAGATTGATGTTTTGGGTAAAAAATGGGTTGGTTCGTAATTTCAGCTTGTTTTGCGAAACTGGGTGTTCATCCAGCGAAACTATGTAGTCGTCCAGCGAAACTATGAATCTTCCTGCGAAACTATAGTTTCGCAGGTAGTTTTGCAGATTTGAATTTCCAACGAAAGTTGGGAGAAATTGGCAGCGAAACAGCGAAACTGCCGGCGAAACTAGCAGCGAAATTGTTGATCTGGCAGCGAAATTAGCAGCGATCCTCCGCTGATATGGAACATCATAAAACATAACCGACCCTTCGCGGGACAGCGGGGGTTCAAGGGCGACAACCCCTGATAGCGCGGTCCTAGGGGCAGCAAC
Organism: Flaveria bidentis; assembly: GCA_018326385.1. Classification (NCBI taxonomy): domain Eukaryota; kingdom Viridiplantae; phylum Streptophyta; class Magnoliopsida; order Asterales; family Asteraceae; genus Flaveria; species Flaveria bidentis. The sequence goes on along the minus strand of BJCM01166293.1, from coordinate 9,050 downwards.
CCCTAGTGGGGTCCAAGGGGCAACGCTCCTGGCTGGGGTCGCGCTATGTATGAAGCCATATGTTATACCCCGAACATTATGCACGAAGCTAGTTACTGGGCCTGAGGTCTATCAATAGACCCCAAACATTATGCATGAAGTTGACTCTAGTACCTAGGGCAAGCGACAAGGGTCCCATACATATGGTCAATCACAAAGTTCAACCCCGTGTGCATCCTTCCGGGGTAGCTAACCCGCACATAGTTGAGCTAACACCCTTCATTAGGTGTGAACCTCCATACATTGCTTGCAAGACTTTCTTACATTCGTTCGTTCATTAATGCATGCATTCATTCTTTCGTTACGTTCATCTTATCATTATTATTAACTTCTGCTTTACGTTACATAATACTTTTTATTCATTTCATAATCATAACACGTAAGTTACGGAATAATACATAATAGGAACGTAAGGGAACACAACATGAACATACATAGCATCACATACCCCATCACACAACATCATGTATCATCAATTTGCATACACATACACATGCACAACAAGTGCAAGTCATCATGAAACATAACTGACCCTCCGCGAGACAGCGGGGGTACGGGGGCGGCAACCCCTGACAGCGGGGTCCTAAGGGCAGCAGCCCCTAGTGGGGTCCAAGGGGCAACGCCTCTGGCTGGGATCGCGCTGTTAGAACATTTATATAGCATATTTCCTTATAGAAAAAACGATCTTCCTATTAAAACCTCTTAAAATCTTGGTCGTTTAAAACGTATATTTAGGATGCATTTCCAGCCCCAAACTAGTTTATAACCTTTAAAATAGGGGATCTAGAACTCACTTGGACTCAGTGAGTAGCTCCTCAATCAACCTTTCAACGCAAGTGTCGCACTACACAGCCTGCAGTTATGTTAACACACAAAGGAGTTAATTTCTGCCTAATTTTGCTGCTAATTTCGCTGCAAGATCAGCAGTTTCGCTGGAGTTTTGTTGGCATCTTCGCTGCCAGTTTCGCTAGCATCTTCGCTGCCAGTTTCGCTGGCATCTTCGCTGCCAGTTTTGCCCAACTTTCATTGGAAAACCATGTCTACGAAACTATAGTTTCACTGGAAGTCTTCATAGTTTTGCTAGACGACTACGCAATTTCCCTGGATGAACCCTTAATTTCACAGAACGGGCTAAAATTACGAACCAACTCATTTCGACCCAAAACTTAATCTTTTACATCCAAAACCTTGATTCATCACTCAATAAGCTATATCTAAGCTTCTTACATGTTTCTCACACAAAAACATGAGTTTTGGGCAAATCTTTGTCACTTTCAAAAACCCAAGCCCTAGAATTTGGGTTTACATCAAAATGAAAGATTAAATGATATTTCTTAACTGGATTCTTGGTGTTTTCTTGTTGTTTGGATGTCCACAAACACCTATCTTCAATCCCGTGATCAACCGACCCTTGAATCTTCAATTCTCTCCACTTTCTCTCTCTACACTCTCTCTTTAGAATTTGGGGTGTTGAGTTGCAAATGAGAGTTGCTCAAGCTGATCCATTTATATATATCAGGCGTTAAAAGATTAATACAAGAATGCAAGATTGTTCATCATTTGAATTGATTAGCAAGAAGCAAGTGCAAGTTAAAGTAAGTTTAAAGGCAAGATAGGAAATAGACGATCTAAGAAAATAAAGAAAGGGGGCATGGAAGGAAAATCAGCAAGTACGTCGACACCGATACATGAACAAGGGAACATATCACTCCAATGTCCCAAATTAACCGAGTCAAACTACACCTCATGGGCACTTTTAATCGAAACGATCTTAAAGGCATATGGTCTTTGGGAAACAATTGATGCTAAAGGAGATGTAGATGAAAAGAAAGTACATACGACTAAAGCAATGATCTTCCAAACACTACCCGAAGATATACTAATACAAGTTGCACAATGTGAAAATGCAAAAGAAGTTTGGGAATCAATTAAAGTTCGACACCTTGGAGTCGATCTAGTTCAAAAGGCACGTCTACAAACCTTAAGAAGCGAGTTAGAGACGTTAAAGATGAAAGAAAATGAAAGCGGAAGTAACTTCTCAAGTAAGTTAAGTAGCATAAGAGCCCACTACTCTTAAATATAATATAATCGTAAGGAACTTACTTAACTCTATTCCTAAGAAGTTTCTATCAATAGTGGCATCTATCGAGAAATATTCAGAAATAGATAAAATGTCATATGAAGAAGCAGTGGGGAGAATAACAACATTTGAAGAACGTCTCAAAAGTCATGATGATTTAAAAGGAAGCCATCAAACTAAGCTTCTAATGGCAAGTAGAACTAATCAAAGTCGTGGTAGAGGACGAGGAAGAAACTTCAACACAAGACAAGCAAGAGACTTCACTAAAGAAAGAAAAGATCAAGAGAAAAATATGACTCAAGAAGACAAAGACAAAAACAAATTGAGATGTTATGAATGTGGAGGATTTGATCACTTTGCATATGAATGCACTAAATGGAAGAATAAACGGAAGAATAAGGAAAAGGAGAAGCAACAAGAATACAATCTCATTTATGATGATGACAACCCAACCTTGTTGTAGAAAGCAAATTCAACAAAGTGAAGATGAAGAAATGTTAAATTTAAGAAGGGGTTTATTAGGTTAAATTAACATTCCCATATACCAAATAGATATATCCCTTCATCGATAGCCCACAACACCACCTTCCTCAACCTTACACCGTCATTATTTAACACCGTTAGTTAATTAAGTTGGTTACCGTTAAATCAATATTAGTTAGTTAATTAACTGTCATTTGTAAGGGCTTAAATACCCCTCTTGTATCCAACATTTGCATGTACGTATGAATATACAATAGCAAGTTTCTCTCAAATCTTTTGTTCTACACATCAAAATCAGTGTATGTTTTGATTCACCAATACCAACACTTCGTACCCAGGACTTTGTAAATATGTCCCATCTATTTTTGGTCAAATAATCTATATAATGAAGGTGTTGACCAGATTCCATAGAGGCTATCTGTGAAGACAACTCAAAACTGTTGCTTGCAAGTCATTCTGTTAACATTGTCTTAGCAACACGATCGTTGCTCATAATATCATGTAGTTGTTGTGCTTGCCTAAAAGTTAGATTCTGTTTACCCTCTAGATGAACAGCCAAAATCTGAACCGGTGGATTCCTATGATGTATTGAAAATGCCAGTATATGCTAGGAAGCCTCATGCAAACATACGAACTGTACATCTAGGTAATTCTTTCTCTCATCAACAACATCAGGATCTTTGGTTGCTAAAGATCCAACAATATCATAGTCTTTCTTTGTTAAAGCAAATCTTACCCTATTGGCACTCGAGGAGATGTACTTAAACATGTATTTAATAAGCATACTCCATCCACAATATTAAACATTTATATGCGTGTTAAAATGCAACAGCAGGCTAGCATTATATGCGACCACATACCCATTATCTACAGGTCTCCTGTAGTGCACATAGCCTCCGTTGTCAAAACATGTTTTCACCTCATAAGGCTTGGAAAACAGCTTTGAACACACACCATTCTTCATACATGGAGAACTCATTTGATCTAACCCACATGGTTCGTGCTTCATACTTTCAGTAACAATATGATGTAAAATAGCACCTATTTGTGGATTTTGCAGTTCAGCACTGATATAGTGATCAACGTTGTCAAGAGTACAAATTATGTATGCATCAGCAACCCATAACAGCGTGTGACAATGAGGAAGACCGCTTTTTTGAAATTCAATTGTGTAAAGCTCTAAACAAAAAAAGAAGTGTCATTAGTTAACAGTATAAAAGCAATGTAACCGAGCTAGTGGGACAAATTTAAGAAAAGTTATCATAAAGGCAGGGACATCACCTAAAGGCTTTGACATTTTTAGATGCTTGATGAAAGACCATACTCATTGTTTTATAAATCGGTTGAGGCATGTGCCTCGAGGCGAGGAGCCTAGAAAACATGTTTGAGGCGGCGCCTCAAGGGCTTATTTGGTATGTGCGCCTGATGGGGCTTATTTGGTATGTGTGCCTCATGGGGCTGAGGCGCTAAGAAAGGTTGCGCTTCAAGGGCGCCTCTGTTTGGTTTTTGTGTTTTAGACTCTCTGTATTTTTTATAATAAATGTGATTATGAAATTAGTCTGTATTTTATTTTTTACAAGATATATCATTTTTATATTTATTTTTAAATTCCGCCTCGGGCTTACGCTTCATGAGGCGAAGGGAAAACGCCTCGAAGATCGATTCCGTACTTTTAAACCATGACCATACTTTCAACTTAAAAACCTAAGAAATAATATCAGGGTGATCCTGGGTACTAACGACTCCAACTGCACTCATCTCCCTTGTAATCTCAAGCCACTTCATATAACAGGTGAATGTTTTAAAATACTAAGGATTCCCACCCGACAGACTGCAAATGTGTCTTTATAATGCTTGTACATATATCTAGGCCCACGCGTAAAGGAAGATGGCAATACTACCCTTCTGCTAATAGTATGGCCCTTAGTGTCACTACAAGATATGACATCATGAACATCTTCCAAAAACTCAGAGCAAAACTCCTCCTAGTTTCTACGTATGTAATCTAGTCGACAATGCTCAACCAAACATATGCATTATCAAGATATAGCTGAAACAATCTTCCAGCATGAAGCGAATGACTGTAAACACCATAACGGTCATGGAGGTGATAGCAATAGAACATCAATGGAGTCAGGCTGCGATCATCATGTGACTCATAAGGCAATAAATGTAGCTCGGGTGACCAACCCTGTTTGTCATAGGAAATAAAAGTGGGTACTGAAGCGACATATATGACGAGTGCAACTTACCTGAACCCAGGGCCAGCTCATGTGTATTTGTAGTGAAGCTATGGGCTTGGGGCCCCCCAAAAAATAGGGCCTCCATTTTTCAAAAAGTCATATATTATTAGTGTGTATGTATTGGGCTTATTGGATTATTAAATTAATTTTGGGCCTAAAAATCAGCCAAATATAAAAGTAGATAAATTGGACAATGATCAACATTCCAAATTTCAATTTGGTTGTTGATCTAGGGCATGGCAACAAGCAAGGAGCATAGATAGTTTAAAGGCAAGGTAACAAAGCGTCATCTCGAATCTGGAACACTCGATTCTCGAACAGAGAGATCGACAATCGATTGGGAAATGGACGACGATCATGGTGGATTATGATCGGTTAATAGGTTGTGTCTTTGTTCTAATTCGTATTGATTTTATTCTTACTGTTCGAATTTTTTTTTGTGAATTTTGACTTTGTTCAAATGCTCGATTTCAGTATTCACAAAATCACAAGCAAAAGAAGGCAAACTTATAAAGTCAGTCATGATTTTGCTCTTCACTTCACAGACACGAAGTCAAGAACTTTAATATTGAAGATACAAGAAGACAAACTTTTATGTCGTTTTACACTTTCATGGTTGCTTTAAGGTTAGTTCACAAACTAATTATTCAATTCTTAATAGCGTACATACATTCTACAATCTAGATTGCTTTACACATTCACTTAGGATAATAGCCATATTTTGAGTTGAATTAGCTTGTTTTTCAATTCTAATTAGGTCGAATTAGTTATTGAAGAGTTGAATGATATAGATGAGGGTTTTTATTTTTATTTTTCTAAAGGCCCCTAATATTTTAGTTCGCTTGGGGCCTCTAAAACAGTTGAGCCGGCCCTGCCTGAACCCTATGCGGAGCATTACCCTTATCCCGAACTATCAGATCTAAATCATCTGAAGCCAACATTGCCATCACATACAATAGCACCAAGCATATTCGGCGAAGGCTCGTTATACCCACGATCCCCAGCTCTACTATAAAGCTTGACGTCGAAGTTAGGAACGTGTTCCTTTTCCAACAGATCCCTTGCTAACCGAAATAGATGCATATATCCATTAACCTCATCTAACATAGTTGTTAAGGAAGAAACCATATCAGGCGATGATGATAAGGAGTAACCGTTGAAGAAAAAGGCGAAGCCTATATAACACCTGTAGAAACCTAGGACGTTCACCAGGCAACGAACACATTAAACCAAGAAAATGGCAAACCTCACCAGCAACTTTAAATACATACAACCCACTACACGGGTTAATAGACGTATCCACCGTTGCTTCAAAAGAGGTCATAGAAAACATTGTGTTATACATACGGATATCTACCATAAAATCATGATCACGAAACAACGACCGCAACAACTCCGGAGGCTGCTGTCAAAAAATCCAAGGAAACCCTTCCACCCTTACAACATTAATGGTATCGAGGCCTTCCTAAATCCACATACTAAGGAAAGGCTAGAGGAAATGCTAAAGCCTCAACCGATGCATTGAGGGCAGTATCTCTAGCAGCTTAGACAGCCTCAACAGAAGACATGCAGACCCGACCAGATGACTGTAACAAAGAAGCGCGATGAGACGACTGTCTTTGTGACAAAAAGATGCCTCAAAACACAAATTAGACGAAGATTTGGCGTCTGAAGGGAAACCATCCAGAACGCCTACGTTTTACCCGAGAATGCTACCAAATGAACAAAAACCATTAGAGACAATGGGTAATCGAGAAACTAGCTTGCAGATATTAAACTGAAAAGACACCAAAACGCGTCTAAAATGGTACATATTAGGAACCTAAACATTAAACCCTAAATTTATCCTAGACGATTGATTTTAGCTTATACTTATGGACAAAGCATGAACGATTCACTCTCAGTTTGAGGAAACTTATATGTTGGTAATAAACTGTTATTTTGGGTTCTTATTGTGTTTTTTACTGTTGAATATTGTAGAATTATAAAAGAAACAGTTCAATGGACTAACAAGTCAACATCAAAAACCCAAAAACGTGTGAGCTTAAGTCCTGCAAACATCATTAAAAAAAATATCACAATTAATAAATAAAATCCAGCATCTTTCAAGAACTTTAAAATGAACTGCAAGAATCTATATATAAAGAACACGTGATGGCCAGAAAACATGGCAGATAAATTGGGTAATACCACGACAGTACGATTCTTTTCAGAAGCACCCAGACAACAACGAACAAACAACATGCACTAACTAAAAACCCAATCCAACTTTTACGCCAGTAAATAGACACAAACAAACGACCAGCCTAAAGCTCGAAAACCCAAAAACAAATTCAGAAAAGCACCCAACAGGGCTCGAACCCACCCCTATTTGATAAAAGAAAACACAAAAACCACACAAACTAAACCGCAAACTTGAAATATAACAGATTAAATATATATTAACATTACATAAAAAAAGATAAGAAAAAAATACAACCAATGACAACCAGCAATACACGGCCAGCACTATTCATTCAACATTTTCTTTGATTATATAGGTGAATAACAATAACAATAAAATTATTATTATCAGCAGCATCATCACTATCATCGTTATTTATAAATTTTAGTAACTTTACAACATTGAATGTGTGGCATCTAAATTATATATGTGGCAAGGTTCAAACGAGAACACTTTGTTATTACGAGAACTTGTGAAAACCTATTAAGATGTGTGTGTATTATAAAATGGTTGTCGGAAGCTACAATAACATTATATTTGTATTTTTTAATTTCATTTTGTGTGTAACTAATTTTATTTTGAGGTGGTGGTTGGGCCTAATGATAAAGAGGTATCTCTCATAATCTTTTGGTTTTGAATTTCTATATAGAGCTGCACATTCAACCTAGTTTCCCGACCCGATGATTCAACCTATAAGATTCAAATCAGTTTGTCCCCTCCACATCCCAATCTGTGCTCAACCGGAGTTCTCCCCAACCCAACTCGAACCCAACCCGATTTAAACCCAATTTTATGTAGCATTTTGCCCCCTTGAACGCAAGTTGGACCCGACACGAAACCCAATCAAAACCGGTTTCCATTTTGTTGATCAAAACCCAAAGCACGATTGAAAAAACCTGGTTTGTGCACCTATATTTCTATATGTATTATATTATAAACTGAACCGAGATTATAAATACTGCCACAACACGCAGTTTCTTTCCACTAGTTTGTTATTATTATGAGAATAAATTACAAATTTTATTCTTCAAGTATGTTTAAAGTTATAGATCTTGTCCTTAAACTTTCATAATTACACTAAGTGCATTTTATTTGAAAATTTATCACACTTTATGTCCTTTCAACTAACAAAAGTTTACTTTTTTTGTTAGTTTTGTGTAAATGATCGTTTTACCCTTATTACTTAAAGTACAAAATCTCTAATTTTTTACTACTCTTTTTTATGTTTTTATTTTATTTACTTTATCTTTTTAATACACTTTGTATTTATAATCTTAAATATTATTACATAATTAATTTTAATTCTTTTTATAATATATATATATATATTGTTTTTAGAATTTATTTATCTACTTTTCTAATTGTATGAATACAAATAAGAGGGTTCAAAATATGTTTTTTCATGTTATATAATTAAATTAGTACTCGGTTTTATTCCACTCATTTTTTTATTACCATTTTGATTTTAAAAAATTTTAAAAATAGTTTGGCTTATGATATAAATATTTTAATACTATTTTGGTATAAAATTTTTGCAGGATCGTTGAAGGGGTTAGTTACAACACAACAACACAAAGAGGATATTAACTAAACTTAATCAAACAGTAAACTAGATTAACCAAGGTAGGATACTAAGAACACAAGTATATGGTTTTCAAAAATGCAGTATATTATTTTCTCTATATTCTATTACAAGTGTTACAAAGCATATTAGAAAGATACAAGAACATGAGATAATTGTACTACATCCTACAGCTAGCTATACTTTGAAAGCCAGCTGGATACAATTGACTAGACACAAACAAAATCAATTGTAGAGTCAAAAGGCAGATTGCCTTTTGACTTATGACTATGACATGCCATAGCTCACATCCTTATCTATTACAAAAAGGATAAAGTACATGAAGTAGAAAGTTACAGACTCAAGACCTTAATGTACAGTTACCAAAAGCATGGACCTTTTCACCAACTCATGTAAGTT
>BJCM01166292.1:0-15233 GCA_018326385.1 Flaveria bidentis | reverse complement strand
AAGAACTCATAGTGCCCATAACGAGTTCTGAACGCTGTTTTCGGCACGTCCTCCTCGAAAACCCTTAGCTGATGATAGCCAGAACGAAGATCGATCTTGGAGAAGTACGAAGCTCCTTGCAGCTGATCGAACAGATCATCGATCCTGGGAAGAGGATACCGATTCTTCACGGTCAATTTGTTCAGCTCTCTGTAGTCGATAACAGAACCTCTCGACCTCAATGGTCCAGCAATACTCATGGTGGCACCTGTGAGACTTGCACTAATCTTTATTGCCAATTTTACCATTTTGCAGGTCATGAAGCAAAAGAGTGTAGGAAGCTTGCTAGGTTTCTTCGAGAAAATCAAGTACAAACAAGAAGTTCCATGACCCTAAACAAAGCCTCACCTACTGCAAATGTCATAATCTTATCTTACATGTTCGATAACGGTGCCTCAAATCATGTTGATCCAGATCATACGTCTTTCCACACTATTTCCGAATATGGCGGACCCGATGAAATCGTCCTTGGTAATGGTAATACTCTAACCATAACTCACATTGGTCAATTATACCTTCCGATTTCAAATGGTTCCATTTCGTTAAAAGACGTTTTATGTGTTCACATTTTAAAAATAAACTTATATCCATTGCTATGTTATGTAAGACTAATCATATTTTGGTGGGATTTTTCCCACTTATTTCTTTGTCAAGGATCTTCGCACGGGGGCAAGCCTAATGCGGAGAGAGAACCACCTTGATGTCTACTATGCAAATCTTCCTTTGTCGACTCAAATAAATATGGCGCCAACCACATCACCTCTTGATTGGCACCACAAACTTGGACACCCATCTATTCAGATTTTTAAGCAAATAGCCAAATGCTTAGATTTACATTTTAATTTTTTAAATTTCATTGTAATTCATGTTCCATCAATAAAAGTCATAAAATTCCGTTTGGCATAAATTCCTTTACCACCACTAAATCGTTGCAACTAATATATTTGGATGTTTGGGGCCCGGTGGAAAAATCCATTGATGGTTTTACTTATTACATGATCTTTGTTGATTTTCATACTAAGTCTATTTGACTATACCCAATGAAACATAAATCTGATGTGTCCATTTTGTTTCCTCAATTTAAAATGCTTGTTGAATTTTTTTTTCAAACACCATTGATCTCACTTTTTACAGACAACGGTGGAGAATATATTGGGTTAACCACCTATCTTCAATCCCAAGGAATTTCCCACTTCACTACTCCACCTCATACACCGGAACAAAATGGTATTTTCGAATGTCGTCATCGTCACATTGTTGAAACCGGCTTATCTCTACTTCACTATGCTCGACTTCCACTTACCTTTTGGACTCATGCGTTCCAAACCGTTGTTTATCTAATTAATTGGTTACCCATCCCGATTCTTGATTTCAAAACTCCTTACACTCTTTTCTATCATAAAAATTCACCTTATACCAAACTCAAACCTTTTGGATGCTTATGCTACCCTTGGCTTAGACCGTATGCAAAATCCAAACTTACCCTCGTTCCGAACGATGCATCTTTTTGGGCTACTCATCCTTTAAATCAGCCTATAAATCTTATAATCCTACAACTCGTCGGCTATATCATTCACGTCATGTTGAGTTTATGGAGACCCACTTTCTATTACATAACCAACAAAAATCTATTTCTACTACTCCTTCTGTGGATTAACTTTTAGGCATCCTTCCTTCTACATATACTCCTCCACCCCTTGCTATACTACTCCCTTTCCATAACAAAAACCCCATTCTCGTCCTCCTATCCAGCCTGTTACTAGGCATGCAACTAAGCCGATCAGCCCACTTGATGCTTTACCCAATCCCTCTCTCTCGAACCAATTACCTCCACTATCCCCCCAACTCAGTCCATCATCGCAACCCTCTAGTCCACAACCTACCGCCACTTCTCAGACTGAATCCGCTATTGCACTACATTCTCCTCAATCGACCCAACCATCAACTCCTTCCTGTCCCTTACCGGCCCACTCATCACTCCACACCTCAATCGTCTCTCCCTCACCAAATCACTCCAACACCGTCCCTTCATGTTGTTCTCATCAATGCAAACTAAACCCAAAATATTTCAACTCCAACTTTGTCAATACCACCACACTTCATATGATTTCACCGTCAATTGAACCCACCACCCACACCCAAGCCATGAAAGATTTTGAATGGCATAAAGCAATGGATATTGAATTTAATGCTCTTCTTGAAAATGCTACGTGGGAACTCATTCCTCCATCACATCACAAACCAATTGGATGCAAGTGGGTGTTTACCATCAAACGACGGCCTGATGGATCTACGAAAAATATAAAGTGCGTCTTATTGCTAAGGGATTCCTCCAAGAGTATGGTTAAGACTATTTCGAAACCTTTAGTCCAGTGACTAAACCTGTAATTATTCGTATAGTTCTTACCATTGCATTAGCGCAAAATTGGCCTCTACGATAACTCGATGTTAATAATGCCTTTTTGCATGGAACTTTGGATGAAGATATGTACATGTCCTAACCATCAGGATATCTACACCTGGATTTTCCCAACTACATTTGTCGTCTTCGAAAGTCCCTCTATGGCCTCAAACAAGCACCTCGTGCTTTGTATTTGGAACTTACTAAGTTTCTTTTACACCTTGGCTTTAAAAAGTCTTTGGATGATCCATCCTTGTTCATCTATAATAACGACGACATTGTTTGCTACTTCCTAGTCTATGTTGATGATATTGTCCTCACGGGCAATACAAATTCTTTTAACCAACTGGTCATTTGTGCATTATTTGACAAGTTTTCTATTAAAGACCTTGGTATGTTGCATCATTTTCTTGGGATAGAAGTCATTCCCACTATCAATAGTCTTTTTTTATCTTAACATGCCCATAAAGTTCCAAATGGATGGTGAAAAGTTTGTGGCTACACCATTTAGCTCCACCAAGACACTAGCTCTTGTTGATGGCTCGCCAAAAATTGGCCCTACACCATATCGCTAACTTGTAGGTTCCCTTCAATACCATGCTTTTACGAGACCCCATGTATCATTTGCTATCAATAGGCTATCACAATACATGCATACTCCTATTGAACTTCATTGGCAAGCATTAAAACGTGTCCTTTGATACCTTAAGGGAACAAATTATCATGGCCTGTTTCTCAATCGTGGCTCTAGGCTTGATCTTCAAGCCTTCACCGATTTTGATTGGGGTGGTATCACAGATGGTGGGCGCTCCACTACTGCCTACATCGCATGGCTGAGTACAAGGAATTAGCAAATGGTGTGGCTGAACTTTCTTGGGTCCAAAACTTATTGTTGGAACTTGATTTCCCTATGCCTAAGTCACCCACTCTTTTCTCTGACAATGCGGGGGCTACATATTTGTGTGCTAATCGGTCTACCATTAGCGTATGAAACATGTGGCACTAGACTATCATTTTGTTCGTGAAAAAATTACAAATGGATCATTACATGTCCAACACATCCACTCTGAAGATCAACTAGCTGATGTCCTCACAAAACTTTAGATCGTATCCCGTTCCTTCGCCTAAGATCCAAGATTGGAGTATCCGATGGCTCCTCCATCTTGACGGGGCATATTAAAGAGAATATTACACTAAATAATATCCATGTAAATTAGTTGTCTCTTTTTTATATTATATGTATTTTTAGATAGGATTTGTGGTTATTATTGACCACTGTATTCTTGCCTTGGGACTCTCTTAATTATTTAAATAAGGTTGTTGTAAGTTGGCTTATTTAAGCCACTATAAATCGTGAATGCAAATCAAGCTTTTCATCATTCTATTCATTATATAAACATGTAATCATAGTCGCAAGGCACTATGATGCCTATCTAGAAACATAACTCTATGATGTTGGCTCGAGTTAGGGTTTCTAGTATATGATGCCTATCTGAAGGCATGACTCTATGTTGTCAGCTTGAGTAAGGACTTGTAGTACCTCCCATGCTAAGACAGGATTCTAGCAACGTCCATCAAAGATAGGAATCTTGCTTAGTCCATTAGTACACGTAATAAAACATAAACTATTCACAAACATACATACTCGTGCCATATATCATGAAGGAAAAACCTAACTAGTGTAGGATCGATTCAGGGTCTTCGCCCAGCGAAGGTTCATAGTCCATTTAAATTTTCTAGTAAGCTTATAAATTTGTAGTAAACATTTACATGTACCATATGGTCTGGTAGCTTTATATTACATTAACAAGTAACCTACATTGTGCATATGAATAACCATAAAAAGACTTTTTGAATTTTTAACTTCATGTGAAAATACGTTTAAGCATACACGTCATCCAAAATATGTAAAAGATAAGTCGTACAACTCACCTTGATTGCTACTACTCTTAAACTTGCGGCTTCAGATGAGGTTAGTCGTACAACACATGTTTTTTGCCTAGTTAGATGTCCTGGATCATTTGATCCTAGAACCCAACTTTGAATGCAAATACTTAAAAATGATCAAAATCATTAAACCCTTACCTTAGATTGTCGGGAAACGGATTAAGGAGAGGAATTGTTATTTTTTAAGAATGTTGGGTTAGAACATTGTGACACTCATTTTAGATAGAGGGGAGAAAGGTTGACTTGGTGTATTTTTTTATCTTTGGATAAAATATACAATTTGTTTATTTTTTTTATATTTTTAATAGTAAGAGTACACTAATAAGAAAGTAAACAAGTTAACAAAAGTATCCTCACTCATGTAATTGATATATTCAAAGCTGAAGACCATGATGTTTCTTGAGGAAAAAAATAGATTAAAATTGTTAATTTAGTCGAACCACATGGAAAACAGCATAATTTTATTTATCATTGTAGTTGCTATATCATCACCTTTTTAAATATTGAAAACAAACTGTTTTAGCTATTATATAGCTTTGCATCTTCAACATTTAAAAGGAGATGAAAAAAACAGAAACTCAAAAAGATGTATTGTCTTTATGTACGTAGTCAAACAAACAGGAAAACAAAAGAGGAAATAATTATAATTATAACGACAAAACATAAAATAATAGAAGATAATATCTTATGATGCTAAAATTTTGCTTTCTATCTTAAAATAAAGGTGCTATCATCACAACCAAACAAATTTATGTTTGGACTTTATAAAATTGTTCAAATATATTAACCTAAAGATACCAATATTTAAACATATAGTGTTTCATGCTTTTTAAAAACCATAATCATCTCGGCAATGAAACTCTAGTCCCACTGCTCACAAGTGTAACGGTACAGGAAATTAATTCCGAGCATGGCATAAAGGTCCGGTGAAATATGTATTGTTGTTAAATTATGCGTTATTAATTATTATTATTATTATTTTATGTGTGATTAAAAAGTGTTTCTTAATTAGTAGACATCGACAATGTGTGTGGTTATACTCACACTCACTAAACACGTTTTATGATTTATTAAACGTGATTAGTTCCGGGGGCGGACTTACATTGAGTTGAGGGGTTTACCCCTTAACTTTTTACGGGTAGTGTAAAATTTTTTTTATAGTTTTATGTAAAAAAATTACGGCTCTAAGTTATCCCTGAAAAAATATTATGTTACCCCTAATTTTTTTAAATCAACACTTCATATAAGGTTTTAGTTATTATAAAATATAATCTTACATTTAAAAAAACATTACATTTTATAAGACATAAATGACTAATACTTCCAAAATACCAATAGTCGAATACAATATTAATTAACAAGTTCAAAATAAAAATAAGCCCAAAAAAATTAAACAACTTAAAAAATCTAACTAATTAGCCTAAATACCCATAATCCAATCAAACATAAAACCTAAAATAAAAAAACACCATCTATTGCCTCATGCCCCCATCAACCTTTCGTCCCTTCCCACAGGCCATAGCTAGTCACCCACCATCCATCCACATGCCGATCACCCCACAACCCATGTCCCCACCACCATCGGTCATCCGGTCGACCACTGCGAAACAGTCAGCTGGTGTGGTGGCCCTTGCTACCGTCCACATGTGAACTTTCACCAATTCACCGTCTAATTCAAGCTAACATTTTTAGTTTTTTTATTACACTATGAAATCAGGGGTTTAGGGTTTATGTTATCCAATTTCTAATATTTAAGGGTTATTTAAGTGTTATTTGTTATAAAAATTAATGTTTATTTGGCTCAATTTCTAATATTTAGGGTTTATGTAATTAGGTATATGAACTACGGATTTGAAATATGAATTAGAGATTTGATATTTAAATTAGGTATTTAAATTGTGATATTTCTAAGTGCACTTTGTAATCTTATTGTGTTATTTGATATAAAATTATTATTTAAAAAATGAAAGACAAGTTCTTATTGGTATTTTTTCTAAATTTTTTTCAAGAGTATATGATATTAGTTCTAATAATAATGATGTTATTGGGTCAATAACTTCTTCGAGTTCAAATCCTTTGGGTTCAATTCCTTCGATCCCAAATGAATTTGAATATTCATTCGGAACCCTTTATTAATGTAAATGTATGCTAAATTTTCTTTTACGTTACTCCCAAACTTTTCTTTTAGATCTGCCACTGATTAATTCTGTAATTATTTGTTAATCATTATCATTATTCTCTTTATATGTGTATTCTACGTAATATTATTTTTAACCATTTACATTTATTTTAAAAACAAAAATAAAGTTCAATTATTTGTTAGAAAACATAAACACTATAAAGTAAAAAAGAAATAGTTAATACTTTAACCCTCACGTGTTCTCCAATTATGTTCATCCCTAATTGTTTTAGGTTGTAGATATGAATTTCTAGCTTAATGACATATAAATTGGAATGTGGTTTTAACCTAGTGCTGACATAGCAGGTCATATATTACGCAATAAGACACGATGAGCTGACATGTCACACACGAACACGACACGAACACTTATCGTTTTATTTTTTATAACAAGAACACGAGCATGTTAAGAAACAAGTTACACGAAATGACCTGTTTAGAAACATTTGTAAATTTGAGAACTTGCTTATGGAGGTCATGATGAAGGCTGGTGGTCTCGATTCTCGAACTCTTAATGGTGCTTGGTGGTCTCGATTCTCGAACTCTCAATGGTGATTCGTGGTCTCGATGGTGGTCGTGATCAAAGCTGGTGGTCTCGACTCTCGATGAAGGCTGGTGGACTTGATGGTGATCGTGATGAAGGATGGTGGCCTTGAACTCTCGATGGTGGCCGGTGGTCTCGAAATCTCAATGGTGACCGATGGTCTCGATGGTGGTCGCGACGTCTCTATCGTGGTCGCGACTCGCGATGAAGGAACCGATGGTAGCGCTGGTCTCGACGGAGCCTGTGGATCAATGCTAATGCTCATGAGTAGGCTCACACCTCCACCCCACACCATCTTTAATCAGGGGCGGAGGATTTAGGAGACCAGTGGGGTCGCGCCCCCTCTTTTTTTCGTCGTTAGTGTTAAATTTTAGTTCGTTAGTGTAAATTTTTGGTCCGGTAGTATAAATTTTTATACAATATCAAGTTCCCCCCCTAAAAAATTAAGTTTGCCCCCGCCCCCCTTACGGGGATGTTCAAGCTTCGCCACTGCCTTTAATGCCTAGGGTAACAGTGTATCATTCTATGAGTGGCTACTAAGTCGGTCAGGCTCACTTCCTACGAGAATATAACACATGCTCATAGTGATGTATCTTAAATATATATTTTCATGGATTTTTTGGTCAGTTTTTATTGTTGAATGTTATTTTAGTTCTTTCTATCTAAACACATATAATACATAATTTTAGGTCTTTCTTGTCATTTTAGTGTTTGAGACTAACAATTTTACATTGTTTTAATAAATAAAAGGCCATTTCATACTTTTTTATCTACAAGTTTTTAGTGCATAGACTCTTATTTTAAAATACTAGAAATAAAAGAATAAAAAAGAAGGAATTGTAAATATTTCTAATTTAAAAGAAAAATGATAAAAACAATAACAAAATTCCAAACCCCTAACCTTATTCCCTTGCTCCCTGACACTTTGCGTTGTGGTTTCGTGTGTTATTTATTTGGTTAAACTTATGTTATAGTTTACTTATTTTATCAAACGCAATTACTTTGTGATGTTCTTGTATTGCAGGTTTTGAAAGCTTAAAAGAAGCTATTCAAAGATTGAAAGAAGATAGAATGACTTGCGAAGTTAGTGAGAAGAAAAGAAGCAAAATTATGAAGAAAAACATAAGAACATAACTTACGTCCTTGAGGATGTATCTAGCCCAAGGATGTTTATTTATACGGAGGACATGAGTTACGTCCTAGAGGATGTGTCTTACGTCGTTATACGAGATTTGATCAAATCTCCTGCATTTTAATTATATTTAAGGAGATCAATCAGTTCTTAAAATCCTAATTCGCACCAAGAGCAAAGGTGATGAACTTGAAGTGATTTTCCACTATTATTTCACCTCTCTGCTTTATTCAATCCATCCCATCATGTTCAAATCCAATTTTGTTAACTGAATTCACGAATATGCAAGACTAAACCGCTAGTGATCATTTCGAGTCGATGGTTAGTGAACAAGTTAGTGCCTATCTAAGATTTTGCTTTGGTTAAACTTAATAATTGAATGTTACTAATTATTGTTTTGTTTAAGTATTTTCTTTTCTTATTAATTGAAACAATTTTAATGTTTGCTTTGAGAAGTTATTCATCAAATTATTAGTTTCAGAACTATTAATCATTGAATTGAATAACTAATATTTCCATTGATTAATCATTACATTTAACCTCTTTAAATCTATATATAATAATCTAAGACTTCTCATATTTTAATTTTTTTCCCTCCTATTTTTCGATGCTATGAAAGCGCGCTAATTATATGATTTATAACCATTCCAAATCAAAAACCAAGTTTTTTAAATAAATTAAAAACATGATTTTTAATCAAAAAACACTATTTATAAAAATATAATTGTTATAGCATATGAATTCTCTAAAACATCGAACTTTTAATAAAAATATTTTGACAATTTTTAAAGAAAATTTATTGATAAGAACTATTTTAAAAATATTTTTTTCTTAATGCAATATTTTTAAATAAAACATTTTTAAAGAACAAAAATGATATTATTATCTTATTACTTAACTTAGTTACTTATATATAATTTAAATCATAGCTTATCTCAGAATACCTTTTTTATAATTCGTATTATATTATTACTAGTTATTTAATATGTTTTTTATATTTAATGCATGTATTACATGAACTACTTATAACCTAGTATTATGTAAACTTAAAATTCATAAATTCAAACATAACACAGAAATTACATTTGTTTTAACAATAATTCATATATTTTCAAGGATAAATACACTATAGTTTACATAAAGCAGGATTAGAACCCTTAATCCTTTGTTTCTGAGGCATGTTATTTCTTTAACTATCGAGTTACTTACACTACTAAATTACATTACTTAACTGCTCTTTACCAAACGACCACCTAACTACTCACTACTACACATCAAACCTCAAGAACACTACTTAACCAGCATGATGCCTCTTTGAAGACACCATAAAATTACATAGGACAGGACAAGAGATAGGTCGGAGTTGGTTATTTATTCAAATTCATCTAATAAGTTTAATAATTTTATTCGTGTATAAAATTACAAAATTTTAAATGGTATTCTTACAAACATATTAATATTTAGTAAACTTCTTATATGTTCATATAATTTTATTATAAATGTAATAAAAATGTTTATATAATATAATGTATTTTTTCCTTCAAAAAATGGATTAAAAGCAAGGGGAAAAATATCTTGAACACACAAAAAAAAAAACCGTTCATGACAACATACCAAACACTCGATAACTTGCCAAGTACGCGCAACAGCATGGGCAATCCTTGGCCCGTCATTGATAGGCCTTACATATATAATAGAAACCGATTAATATATAATAAAATATCACTAAAATAGTGATCGATATATTCATTACTTTTCTTTCTTATAAATGCAATGGTTCATTTTGTACGCCAATTAGTGGTTGAGGTAATCGTACAAAGCACAAGTTCATCATTTTGTTGTGCGTCGTGTATGGACACGTAAACAAAGAACAACTAGAAAAAAATAAATTACAAGGCGACCATACGTATTTTATGTGGTCACTGGTTTCTGTGGACCAACGTGAAGATATAGACACTTGCATCACATGTATAAAAGTACAACATTGAAATATTTTGTCAATATATATGATGTATGAACCGCTATATATTATATGTGAATATAAAAACATAGCTAATATATGAATATATTATTGTTTCGGTTTTATTTACTCTTTAGTTCTGAATTTACAATTGATTAGCTTGTTGGTATGGTTTACTGTTATAATCGTAAAGATTAAGATGATTTTGTTTTGTATGTATTTATAGCTAGCGTATATTCTAATGTCAGTGGCGGAGCTTGACCAATTTTGTAAGGGGGCGGGGCGAAATTATTTTTTTAAGGGGGGGAGAACTCGATATTTATATAAAAATTTACACTATCTGACAAAAAATTTACGCTATCGGACTAAAATTTAACAATATAGGGCCCCCCGGCCCCTATTAAGCTTCGTCCCTGAATGTGATATTACACCGGTTTTAGTGAATTTATATTAAGTTTGTATCAGCATGCAAAATATATATAAAAGAAATAGTTAAATTATTGAATATATCTGGATATAAATTACCACTAATTCATATGTGATCAAACTAACGCTAATTAAACATGTAACTTGAAAGTTTCAAGCCTCGTCAGTGACCAATACATATGCGACATATGGTGTAAATTGCATGTGAAATTTATTCATGAAAGAAAATTTTGATTACATTAATATATAAAGTTATGAATTTACATTTTAATATTTATATGCTAGAATACTAGCAATTTAGTGTTAGAAACTCATTTAATTGTTACCTAGCTAAGTGAGAAAATAAATTGATGACCAATTTGTTCTTCATTTCTTATGTTTTACAAAGATCAATCCACTTGTATATACACAATAATTTCGAGCGATAACCATTAAATTGAAATAATAAAACTGAAAATAAATTAATAAAAATAAAAAATATATTTATAAAACTAAAAATAAAATAACAAAAATAAATAGATAACAAATTACAAAACTATGTGACGTCTTTATATAAGAAAATTAAGTATACACAGACATCACAAGTTTAGTATTTAATCAAAGTTGATATCATAGATGCCTTCCATTTTTACACCAAAATGGTTTGTTACGTTTTCAAAAATGATTAGTTAATAAGATTACAAGTCTTCAAACATAAATGATAACGATAACGACATCTTCACCAAACTTTGACACACTCTTTTAATTGTCGTATAATAACGTTAATTTCGGTAATTAACGAGCCTAATCACAAGCAAAGATCCATCACTTTCATGGGTTTGGTATGATATCTATAACCACACACCTTCATAAAGCAAAGCTACCGACATTAGAGACAAATGGCAAGGATATATAATGAGTGTATGTTATAGCTTTCACATGGCTGTGGTTGCTTGGCTTGCAAGCAACCAAAAAAAGCCTTTATAACGGTAGGATTGTGTGAAACTGTTTGGAAGTTAGGTTTGTGGTTAGGATCCTAAGTTAGCTAGCTACATTTCTTGGTCATGAATCAAGGGAAGGTTGGGACATTTGGTGAATGTGTGGGGGCACTTTTGCTTGGCTTATGGTTTACCATATATACATACTACATACATATGCATATTTGTTGCCCATTATAACAACCATAATAGATGTTATTCAATAAATGCATGCAAGCTCAACCTTCATGCACTGAGCTTTATAAGTCTTTCGAGTATAAACGAACTTTCGATTTTTACAAATATAGTATGTAAATTAATTAATAATGTTATATGTGTATATAGTATATGTATGTATGTATAATTATGATACTGAAAGTGCTATCATTCATATGGTTATGTATATAGTTAAATAGTTAGAAAAAAGTTATATGAAGAGTAACTAATAAATAATAAAAGAATCAAATTGAGTTTAAAGTTAAACATGATAAATCATATAATTTCTTTTTATAATTGTTTCAAGTAGTCTAACAATTAAAATTTAAAGGGTTAAACTACAAGAAAATAACGATAATTAATATTTCTATTCATAAATGTTTGATCATTAAAATCCAAACTCTTTTTAGTTTTTGGACTCTACACATGATGAAATTGACAAAACATATATTATGGTTCTCAATGACGAAATGTGTTCTTTATAATGAAATTAACACCACATCGTGTTTAATCTTTTAAATGTTTCATTTCGTGCAAAAAGACTCTGTAAAACTTTACATTCAACAAATTTATCTCGTTTAAAAAACCAAATAATGCATAAATTCTGCATTAGTTCAACAATAGTAACAAATTTGTTTAATAAAATTATATTCAATTAATTTATAAATTAGATACTCGAAATGATAGCTCAATAACAATAATCAAATAATCTTTGTAGAAGAAAAACATTCAAATTCGAACTAGACTAAGTGAATGTTTGTCAATTTTTGAATGATTAAATAATAAATCATTAAGAGGTTGAAATCATTTAGAGCTAATATATCGCTTAACTATTCAAATGCAAATGTTTGATTAATTCAGATAAGATGTCTTAACCATTCAGTATAAGACCTCTTAACCATTTAACATTACTATAATGTTTAACTATTTAGAGGCAATTGTCTGAACCATTCAAACATTTACTCGCGAAACAAACAGTCTGAATCATTAATTGCTAACTAATTCAGACATCTGTACTATTAAAAAATTAATTTAGATGCTAGTAAACAATCCCTAAAAGTTAAGAGTTAATAGTTAAGAGTTAATATAGCTTAATAGTTGATAGTTAAGAGTTAGTATAGCTTAAGAGCAAAAATATATAAACGTTTAATAGCTGTTTTAAAAACGAAGTAAATTGGAAAAACAATTTATTTTTATTTTTTAATTCTAACCACGTCACAATAAAGAGGCGGCAGGTGGGTCCACCAACTCTCCACCATTAAAAAAGAAAGTATAATTATATATGGAAATCAGAAAACAAATAAAAGAGACACAGTAATGAAATTAAACTCAAACTTACGAGTGATGAAATCGTTATACGATACGTAGCGGGTATCTTGTGGGTTTTAAATATGATTACATGGATATAGTTGGGGATTTAAACATCATTAAAAGCTAATTAAAAAGATTAAATCTATAGTGCTCTAAGTTTTTAATCAATGTCAAACACAATTTTTTTTTAAATTTTTACATCAATGGAGGATTCAATATTAGCTAATCACTACATGTGATTTATATGGGGCTTTAATGAAATGATTTTATCTTTATAACATTTATATGATATTTTAGCTAAACAACTATTATATATAATCTTAGTTAATGTGATTAATATTTCTCGCAAAAAATGTATCAAATCCCATTAAAAGAAAATAATTTTAATACCCAAGATTGTTTTATTTAAAATTAATTTTATTAAAAATTGGTTTTATTTAGACGTTGCTTTTAGTTAAATGTATATATAACAAATATAGAAATCCAAAACAACTCTTCTAATAAGAGTCGTAAACGAACTGAACAAACACAAATAAGGCTTTGTTCGAGTTCGTTCATTAGAAAATAAAGTTGTTTGTGAACTATTCACGAACACTTATCGAATAAGATTTTGTGTTCTTGCTCATTAATTAATAAATTGATTATTTATGAACTGTTCACGGATATTTACCAAACATATATGAACACAACCAAAGACAAACAAACATAAACAAACGTTTATGAATATAAACCAACACAAATATAAAATTATCAAACTTAAATACAAACTTAACATAATTATCCGAAAATACTTGACACGATTATCACAAACTAGCTTTAGTAAACCCGTGTATTAAACGGGTTAAATAAATAAAATATTAAATAGAATAAACTTTATTAATTATTAAATAATATATGATATAAATTATGTATGAGTAAGTACTATAAGTAATAACACAATGATATCAACGTTATAAAATTTGTTTTTATCTTTCTTTTTTTTCTAAAAAATAAATAAAATATTTCGTTTCAAAACAAAACATATCTAAAAAAATGTCATTTTTATAACATTTCATATTTAAAAAAAACTATGATATACCTTCTAGAAAATTTTCTTTTTTATAAAAAATTGTTTCTCTAGAAAAAAACATTAATAAAAAAATTTATTTTTTAAAATAGCTTATAATCAAAAAATAGAATTAAATAATATAATTAGTACTTAATTGAGTTATCTATAGATATTAATAAAAGAATATTTCTTTTGTCATTTGTTATCTTCTTAAACTAACTTTTTGACACTTGTTATTTTTTTAAACATTCTCACTTTATTTTTCCTCCAAAAGGGTATTAAAGTAAAAACACTCAAATAATTTCTCTCTCTTCATAAAAATAAATTTGGTTAATTAATACATTTTTCTCTCTCATCTACATTTTTTATAAACAAACTATGTTTTTAAAAATAATTTTTTAAGAAAAATAAAATTTATATATTATCTAAAACATTAAACCTTTTAAACAAAATATTTTTAAACAAACATTTTTTAAACTAATTATAAAAAATATAGAATTTTCTAAAAGTAGTTTTATTAAAACATCCAGAATAATTAGAAACTTAAGTGCAGGATCATTGAAAGTGAGTCAGTTACAACACAACAACACAAAGAGGAGATTAACTAAACTTTAATCAAACAGTAAACTGGACTAACCAAGTTAAGACACTAAGAACACAAGTAATGTAGGAGACAGAACACAAAGAACACAAGTGTATGGTTTTCAAGAATGTAGTATATTGATTTCTCTATGTTCTATTACAAGTGTTACAAAGCATAAATAAAAGATACAAGAACATGAGATACTTATACTACATCCTACAGCCAGCTATACTTTGAAAGCCAGCTGTATACAATTGACTAGACACAAACAAAATCAATTATAGAGTCAAAAGGCATATTGCCTTTTGACTTGTGATTATGACATGCCATAGCTCACATCCTTATCTATTACAAAAAGGATAAAGTACATAAAGTAGAAAGTTACAGACTCAAGACCTCAATGTACAGTTACCAAAAGCATTGACCTTTTCACCAACTTATGTAAGTTGGTGACTTGCAGAGGTGCAGCGGAAAGGTGTCCAGCTTTATGG
>BJCM01166291.1:0-14869 GCA_018326385.1 Flaveria bidentis | reverse complement strand
CATGTCCATGACTTACCTTTTGTCACCAACTAAAGATGGCAACTGTACTAACATAAAAAGGTAAATAGTTGATTAAAGTATGGTCAACTACATGGCTTTTGAGAAAACGCCATGCAGTATCTCAGAGACTTGCAGCAGAGTGTCAGGGAGACCATACTTATGTCCACTGGATAATAGCAGTGTTTTCCGAAGGTAAGTTGGCTTCGGAAGAACAAGTTCTTCCGAACCCACTTATACTTCGGAAGAGGCTTCTATACTTCCGAGGCTTGAGGACTTCTGTACTTCGGAAGTTGACTTCAGATCTTTCTTTCTAAGTCTTGAACTTTGGAAGTAGGTTCTTTGTCTTCAGAAGTTGGAATTTTTCCTTCGGAGGTAAGTTTTACACTTTGTCTTCGGAAGAGCTCCTTTTTCCTTCGGAAGTTCCACACTTAGCTTTGGAAGTCCTTTATTTGTTGTACCAAAATCTTCTAAGTGACTTGGTTTTGGTTGCATCAGTCTTTCTAGATCCAACAAAGTCTAAGAGTCTTAGCATTAAAACCAGGTTTACTATGACTCCTTTCTTAGATGTTCTAAATGTTTCAAAAGCTTAACTTCAAATTCAGTATATGTATATATACATATAAATCTAGCGCAATCATATACTATTATCATGAAATATTTGTTTCTAGTTTGAGTTATAGGTGAAATAGGCCCACACGGATCAATACATAATAAATTTAAAGTTTTTAAATACTTATAAAGTGCCTTTGACAGGAATAGCGATCCAGTATGCTTACCACCCAAACAAGCTTCACAAACTTGCATAGATATCCTGACTACTAGTACTACTCTAACAATTTCCTTCAACACTCAAAGTTCATATGACACAATCTCCCATGCCATCTCCAAGCTAGATCATTCGTTTTACCAAGAAGGCACATTGGTGACCCAATCTTTAAAGATATCTTATGAAGCCTATGTTTTGACTTTTAGATCTTCATCAATAGCCTTCTATCAGGTTCATACATCCATAAGAACTCACCCTTCATTTTGACTTCACAATCTCCCTCTGTTTTTTGACCCAAACTAAGGATATTACTTTTTAACATGGAATGAAATAGACATCAATAAACACCCATTGTACCTTTTTTTACATTTAACACAAGTAAACCTCTTCTATCAATTCCTAAGGTAAACCTATCTCCAAATCAAATTTGCATAAAAGTTCATTAAAATAGTTCCCAAACTCAAGAATTTGCATATATGTATAATATAACAAAAATCGTATTGAGTCAATTATATTCATGAAAGTGGTGATATGTGATATTTGAAATAATTATACTTATAAAATTGATGATATGTTCAACATGTTTGAGATAAATTTTTTTTCTTTAGTTTTAAGAATTTTAAGAGGGGCGATAACAAAATTTTACGATGAACGGTCAGAATTTTCACATATATATAACATTGCCAAATAATTTAGGATGGATAGTTGCCCCCTCCTTCGGTTGTAGGTCCGCAAGCGATAATGTACATATGCCCAATGCACATAAGGTGTTAGTGAATGTATTACCATAAATCGTATAATTTGAGGCTTATTATTTTACACCATGCTCTTAAATGACTGTGTATTGAGAATACACGTGCCAGCCCAACAAAATATCTTAATTCTTTTGTTTCTACCGTTGTCCTCAACCAAAGTTTCCAATCATTATCCACGTGACTAATAAAAGAAAGTTTCCAATCATTATTCACTTATTTGTGACTAATAAAAGATTTTTTTATCAAATTAATCATTAAAAGTAATTACCAAAATAACCACTTACCAATAAAAATACGAAAAAGGATCATTGACTTTGACTCTCGCCACGGGCGAGAAAAAGCCATAAAATCTCGCCTACGTGGATTAATTTTCCCTCGCCCACGTGTAAATAGTGAATAAAAAAAACTCAGGCAAGGGGTGCATTTATCGAGGCGCGGGATGTGACATACCCATCGCCGAGTCAGCGAGGGTCCTTCACAGTGGCGGAGCTTAACCAACTTGGTAGGGGGCGGGGGCGAAATTATTTTTTTTAGAGGGGCGAATATAAAAATTTACACTACCGGGCCAAAATTTACAATATCGGGCTAAAATTTAACACTACGGATGAAAAAATAGGGGGGGCGGGCCCCCCGGCCCCTTAAAAGCTTCGCCCCTGGTCTTTCAACCGAGGCGAGGGATTTGACCGTCCCCTCGCCCACGTCTGCGAGGATGTGCCACATCAGCGAGGGATCCTCTTTTTCATAAAAAATCCTTATTTTTTCGTTTTCATATTCACATTCTTATTTAACATCACTATAACTCTCTTTATCCACAAGAATATTGTTTAAATTATAAATAAACTTTCCATTGACAAATAACATAAAAATTTCGTTTTAACCATTAAGAACAACATTCATAAAATATAGTAAATCTTTATCATCAGATATATTAATAAAATGAGTATAGGTAGACATTTTATATGATAATCGTATATAACTTTGAATTCTCAGTTTTGAATATAATAACCTTTTATTCATCAAACGTTATATTACTATATAAACTAAGAGCATATCTAAGACATTTATCTTGTAATTGTAGATATTCTTCAACACCGTTTACAAAATGTCATTTACCATCACTACATAGTATGATATTAACTGACATTTTATAAAGTTTCAGATAAATTTAAGAAGAAGGTTGAGAATAATATAAGATTTGTTAAGGGTAAACATGGTATTATATAGGGTAAAATAAAATTAATTTAAACCTTTAAATACTTTTAAAAAAATTAATAAATTAAAAATCTTAGATTTTTTTTATAATTGGGGAGGTATTTTTGTAATTATGGGCGAAGGATTCTCATAATCCCTCGCTGACTCAGTGGGGAATCAAAGACATGTTAGCGAGGTTTCCACGTGGGCGAGAGATTCCCATATATCCTCACCAGGCACGTTTTTTTTGGCGAGTGATTCCCATAATCACTTGCCGTATCAGCGAGGAATGACACATGGCTAGCTCCGATTGGTTGTTTTTTTTTAAACATCAAATTTGACAGGTTATTTTGATAATTGATATTTATCAATTGGTTATTTTAGTAATTTTCCCAAAAAAAAATCCTCAAAACATCTTAAAAGTCCGCATATGCCCTTGCGGTTTGAGATATTATTAATACCGATTCTAGCCAAATCAAATAAGATGTGTGTTTATCTTTTTCATTTAAATTCATTTTCGCACTTTTGAATGCTACATTCCAATAATGTAATTTTTTCATGAATTTTGCATATACCATCGGGATGTATTTATTTTTATCTAACTTTTAATATGATTTTTGCATAAAACTAAGCCGATTTACGGTTTTAATTTATAGTTATTTTTATTTTCTTGTTGCAACTTTTAAAATATGATTTTTATAAAATTAAAATTTATAATTGTGTTATGCTAATTTTATTTAAAGTAAAATTTTTAGACGTTTTATTTTATCATTGCAACATGCTTATATTTATCAACATTTAGACATGAATTCTATTCATGATGTTATTTTTATATAAAGTTTTGAATATCATCAACGATTCCATCGCACTGTGTGGGTTTACGGTGAGCTCATTTTTATATATTGTCATGAAGATGTCAGGCTTTTTGTTTTTCTTATATAAAGTTACATGTATCATCAACGCCCTTATGTTCGCGACAAGATTTTGCCATTAAATTTTTTTCATGGTATTACACTCCCGCCGCAATACGTGGGTTATTATACGAGTTAAAATACAAATATAAACTTATAAATAATAAAAATCTTGAAACCAAATGATAATAGTCTAACGTTCAATGCATTGAATAAAAAAACATACAAATTACAAAATAAAATTAGCAGGATACAATCTACAAGTCCAAAATATAATTAACATGATACAATCTACAAGTCCAAAATATAATTAACATGATACAATCTACAAGTCCAAATTAAAGAAAGTGTGTGGAGACAACTATAAATTAAACAAATAACTTTAACAGAATAAATAAAATAGCCATTAGGGATAAGGAATTACAAATAGTAATTAAAATATTTGAAATATAAATTTTAGAAGTATATGTACATAAATTTAATCATTTACATAAAAACAAAAGAAATAAGTATATTATATGTATATTATGTAAAACTTTATGTATAACTTTGATACGAATATAGAATCAAAACAATGGTGTTTGGAGCACTTAAATCCCCGATTTGCTTGAACTTTTCACAAGTGGTCAAGCTATGGGAGGTTACAAATGATCACTCATGATTGTAGAGACTAATTTGAAGCAACAAACATGTATGAATCTCACTGAAAAAAGTGGAATAAAACAAAACTTTCCTTCAGATTCAAAGAGCGTTCATCACTAAAAATTTCACACCAAATATATGAAAACTGTGTAGATTACTAAGATTTAGTGTCATTAAGCTTCACCGGCAAAGAAATCATTGAACCCGCAGAAAGAGAGACTTGATTTTCTTTTCTCACATAGATAGGTTTCGTTGGTGATGGAGGTGGGAACCAATGTATGAACGCCCTTTTCACATCGTCCCTGACTTACCCTTGTTCCTTTCGATTATGATTTGCACCACCCCTCCAATTGTAGCCTAAAACAGTTGATCCCTTTCTATTTACCCGGCGTGACCTGCTAATTTTTTTCATCCGACCCATCCTAACCCGTTCAGACCCATAAGTTTATATATACAACCCATAATAACCCATAGACTTATAACAAAAAGCCCAAACAAACCCATCATATAGTCTATGAGTTAGGTTTGCCAGACATACTCATGTTTAAACACATATCCAAGGATTTCTACAATGATTGACAAAAATAAGAAGTAAACTGAGCATCACGATTTGAGATGATCGAGATTGGTACACCATGGCATGAAATACTTCTTTCAAATAAATTTAAGTTGACTTCTTTATCTTGTATGTTTCCTTAATTGCAAGAAAATATGTAGATTTAGTTAACTGGTCTATGATTACTCATATCATGTCGCATCCACTAGGGGGTTGTGTAGTTTTTCTCATGTACTTTAATATCATCGATGCATAGGCTAACACCTCCTTGTGTTGCATCAAAACACAAATGGATGCATCACAATATACCATAAAATCATCAGTACCCAAGGAGTACGCGAAAGGAGACTGTGAAGTAGCTAGGTGGTAAGTGCTAAAGCTACTATTGGTGTGTTGCAAAGCTTCTGCTTTACTTGATGGAAAGCTGCCTATTGACTTCCACCATATTCGTACGTCTTACCCTTATGAGTTATGGTAATAATGGGTTAAGCGATCTTAGAAATTCCCTTGATAAAACACTAGCTATATCCTGCCAAACCGAGAAATCATTGTATCTCAGTTGGCAAATTTGGAACATATAATTCTTTATAGCTTTAAACTTAACAGGGTCCACATGTATTCCCTTATCATTGACTATGTACCCTAAGAATTGGACTTCCTGAATCCGTCACATTTTGAGAATTTTGCATACAAGTGTTCCTTCTTGAGTAGTTCTAAGATCAACCATGGATGCTTCTTGTGCTCTTCTTTAGTGTTGGAATAACTCAATATGTCATTAATGAACACGATAACAAATTGACCAAATAGGGTTTACACACATGGTTCATGAGGTTCATAAACACTAATGGTGGACTAGTTAACCTGAATGGCATGACTAGAAACTCATAATGACCATAATGAGTTCTGAAAACAATCTTTGAAGTGTCATCCTCTTGGACTCTCAATTGATGGTATCATGACCTCAAGTCAATCTTGGAGTATTAACTCGATATCTGAAGCTCGTCAAATATATCGTTTACGTGAGGTAAAGGATATCAGTTTTTGAATATAACCTTATTAAGCTCCCTATAGTTGATACCCATGTGGAAAGTCCTATCTATCTTTTTAACAAAATGAAAAAAAGGCTCTCACGATGATGAACTCAGCCGAATAAATCCCTTGTCTAACAATTCCAATAACTGCGTTAACAATTTTATAGCTCGTTTGGTATCCGGTAAGGTGCTTGTGCAAATGTGGCTGCTCTACAGGTTAAGTCAATCTAGAATTCAACTTGACGATAAGGCAGAAGTCCAAGCAAGTCTTGTAAGAAGACCTTCGAAAAAATCCTTAATGATAGGAATATCCTTCAACTTTTTCTCTTCCAACTATTTGTTGGTTACAAGAGCTAAGGCTAGACGACCTTTACACAACCATTTCTTGGCTTTCATATAGTAGAAATGATCCATATGACCGTGCCACTCTTTTCATACTTAAGTGAAAGAATTACTCAACCAGGGAGATGAATACGAGTGATCTTTTCATGACAGATGACTTCTGTTTAATTTTCCGGCAACCAATCCATGCCTACAACTATGTCGACACTATTCGAGAGTAACATACATAAGGTCAATGTAAAACATGCATCTCAAAAATTCTAATTTACATCCCTTATGAATATGTATCACATGATTTTTTTTACCACATCTAATTCTATCATATACCTTGATTCTAACAAAGAAGGTATATCACTTAGTAGGCTACTAAACTTATAAGATATAAAATTCTTATCACCTCTAGTATTGAATAAAATAGTAGCATAATGACCATTTACAGGAAATTTACCAGTGATATTAGAGCTTCACCTGAACCCATGACAAAGGATTTTCCTTTAGCTCCACCATTGTTGCCATCATTATCACCATTACCAATTTTGTTGCCTCTATTTCCACCATTTCTATTCTTTTTCAATTATGGACACTTCCTCTTGAAATGTCTTTCCTTCCCACATTTAAGACATCCTTTAGGTGTCTAATGCGTTTGATGCGTTTTTTCATAAACTCACCTCGGAGATATTTAATCAGGTGTCCTACTTTCTAGCAGTGTTGGCTACGAAAATTATCACACAAGCTAATGTGATGATAGTTGCACTTGTTTAACTTAGGGTACTTCCTGATGTACCCTCGTTGTTTCTGATTCGATGAAGATGAATGATTGAAGTCTGATTGAATTCAAGCTTTTTATATTGTTGTTGCTGAGTCTGACTGGATAATAAAGATCACTTGTTGCTAGAGTTATCCCATTTTCTTTTGTTGTCGGGAATGCTCGTCATAGCACCCCGCTTTGGAATTTTCCCTTGTTGCACTACCTAATCCGTTAGTTTGTGAGTCAAACGGGTTGCTGGTAGAATAATGGGAGGATTTGATAAAGTCACCATGCTCTGGATCGCTAGCACTAAACCACACAAGTACAATTCAATCCTTTTTTACATCAGGTTCATCATGCATGAGCAAAGAGTAGCCAACTCATGATATGGGAGTGGTTTAAGCCTAAATCTTCTACCCTTCCATCTTCAATTGCTAGAACTCTACTTCTAGCTTTCGCACTTCATCACGAGGACAATACTCCATCATCATTTCCTAAAATTCTTCCCAACGTAATGCAATAACTATCACATGACCTAGCATCTGTATTTGGGCATTTCACCAGGAGAGTGTTATACACTTTAAAGTACCCGTTACATATTTCACCTAAATTAGCAGTCGGACAGTTACATTTTGCAAACACCAATTCAGTTATCTCGAATTACCAAACAAGTCCGATCGCCTTTTTCAGTTTTATTGTAAGTGTGGGATTTGTAGTCCAAGAAAGCTTTGTAAGTATAAGTCGGTGGTCCTCTTAAGTAAGCAACATGTGTAGTCGCCGTTACTTACACATGCTCATTGATCAAGGTTGGCAAATTTAGCTGGCGTAATGTTGACAACAGTACAACCCCATCCTCTTCCGTGTCCGTTCATAATGTATTACATTCACAAATACAATAATGAATAACATCTAACATATTAATATCTTTTAAGTAAAATTAATATAACTACAAGAATTACACAACCACGATATTTATAGCCAAATTAATAATATTTGATAGATAAGTTGTAAGTAACCCATAAAGTATTAGATTAATGTCAAAACTTCCAGGTTCGTCAGTTTGGTGGGAAACAACTCTTCTCACATAGGTCATGAAATAAAGTCTATGTAGTCTAAAAAATATACAAAATAACTCTGTCTAAAACGATAGATCCATCACTATTGTTTAACCAAGAAAAAACTATGTAAGTTTTCTTATACTTTTCTTTTAGTCGAATGATGTTTATTCTTTTCTTTTAGTTTAACTTCAAGAATCCATGTGCATTTCTTTACTTACAAGATTGATTACCCAAGAAAAAACCATGTAAGTTTTCTACATTAATTTGAATTTATTTTAACATTTAATTTTAAGTAGTTTCATATGTGATTATTTATGTTGACCATATAATGAATAATGAATTTGATTCTTTCCTCTTTAGAAAAAAAATTAGGTATGGGTAATGTGGATCTGAGTTGAGTTTCATGTTGAGTTTGATTTGTTTAACTGAAATATTATTTATTTATACATAAATGAAAGAAACACAATTTAATCAATTGACTATGGTTTGTAACGCGAGTAAGAAGAAAGGCATGAGTGGTGGGGTTTGTTTTCTTAAACAACTACGGAAGCGATCCTGCAAAATAAAGAAAAGAAATAGAGGGAAGATGAGGAGAACCGGGATGTTAGAGTAAAACACAACACAAAATTTTAATATGTATTAGAAGATAGTACTTATAAACTAAATAAACATATGTTCCCACGCCAATGTGAGACTAAATACCATTCTTTAAAATTCTCATCAAGATAATACAACGCTTTGAGATTTCGACATATCATTCAACGTCAATCCCACAGTAATTTATCTCAAGGATTAATTGTATGCTTTTATGTTTGTGTAGTTACAATATGTTTTTGACTTTGATCCTATAATTTTCTATTATTATGTCATAACAGTAAAAGCAAAAGTGATTTAAAGGAAAGAAAGGATATGTTTTGATCCATGAAAGCTTGAAGTTAATATACGCTCTTCATGCAACCTTTCCATAAAAAAGTTATGTTTCCTCATATGCAAGATGGAACACAGATGGTAAGCTTATTTCACTTTGCAGTTAGCAAGTTCGATTACTTCACAGATTAATCTTCATATTTTTAATGGGGTTAGCATTATCAACTGCGTTGAACATGAATATTAGTTTATTTTGTAAAAAATGACAGGTTTTTCTATTTTCTATATATTATAGTTATGATAAATGAGTTATTACTCTAAGATTCTGCACAAATAAACTGCAGTTTTCATATAGCACTTTAGATTCACCTTTGACTTTTGATAAGAATGTGTTACTACTTTTGATGTGGTTTTACATCTCTATTTTATTATTGAATGTTTGGATTGCGAACAATGAAACTTTCTTGCATTGGTCCTATTTAGAGATTATAACAAACTTAACTGTAATCTTAATTCAACTTTGAATTATCATTAGGTTAAGAACATAAATCACTTGCTCCATAGTCTAGACCAACAACATTATGATGGGGGACTTACGTGCAAATTATAAGAGAAGCATCATTGGTGGTTTGCAGCTGCTCTTTAATCTATAAATAAGGTTTATCACAGTAGCGGGGTGTCATATCAAATTGGCAATACAATGCGAAGATCTTAAACAGGTCGAAGATTTGTGTTACCATCAAGTGGTTCAAGTCCATTTTAGGTAAAAATTTCGGCTTTGAAATTGTCGAATCAATTTAGTATAAATTTCATGATAATCATATGTTATGAGATGGCTATACACATGTAAAACTTTTTATAGTATTCAAAGTTGTTGAAATCTTTTTATTGCAGGTCAAACCTTCATTTGATCCACACATGGCTTTCCTAGAGATACTTTGCTATGAAAAAGGAATTAAATGATGTTTAATGAATATCTTTGTGGAAAAACTAGAAAAACAAAGCTATTATGACTAATTTTTAAAAATGATAAAACCTTTATTCCTCAAGATTTTTTGTTGCAACACTTAATCAGTCGCCAATCCATCGAGAAAGTATCAGTAACAGTCTTGAATTAGCCGACAGAGCTTCACCGATGGTTTCCAATTGGTGATGACCATCGCATCCTATTTTCAAACGGATATACCTGTCGGTCATGTACTAGTTGTTTATTAGTGTATGCATCAACACCAGGGGCGACTTAAGGTTTTTGGAGGCCCCAATCAAAGTAAAAAAATGAGGCCTTTTATGAAAACTAATGAATTTTTCTTTTCTTTTTGTACTGATTGGGTCGATTTGAGTTGAAATCCCAAAAATAGCTACCCGATCTACAAAGAAACTGTTATGTTTCGATCAACTATTTCAAAGAACGTAATACAACCATATTGATACTAACATATTGAAATCTAAAAGAAAATCAATACAAGCATATTAATACCAGCCTAAAAGCACCCAGAATTCTAAAGAGAAGAAACACAAAAATTCTCCATTAACCATTTTAAAATCATCTTATAGAGTTTTTAACAAGTTAATGGTTCAATAAAAGTTGTGTTAATCATGCTTTAAAACAAAACATTATACGGATTCCAACATCACTTCAGTTTGAAATATGTTCTAGAGTATAAAGATGTACTTAATAATTGTATTCTAAATGATGAAATATGTTCTAGGGATAATTTTAGCAAGAGATAAGAGAAAGATGAGCTCATGTAGAGAGAAGATACGAGGAATACCTTGTATTCTAAATGTTGTATGTATCGTGATCTTAATAATTGGTTTAAGAAGGTTATTCACAAAAAAGTGCTATATTTGGAATCAGTATTTTTAATATGTACAACCTTTTAGTGAGAAAACTCTATGCAGCATAATGTTTCAAAGCTTACAATAAAATAAGATATATATATATATATATATATATTAAGTATTAACAAAATGAAATACACGGATATACAAATATGTATACGGTATTAATATATTTTTCTACAAGTAGAAAAAAAAGAAAGAAAGGTGTTTGACAAGGTAATGTATTAAACTTAATCAGCACAAAATTGATACATATCATCCATGGTAGGCAGCTCTAGTAGCAACTTATCAAGATCTCTAAACGACATCCCTTTTTGCAACATCGGTGAACTCATATCACCACCACCACGTCGACCACCATCAACACCACCATCATGTGATAGTTTATCATTTAGAGACAAGGCGGGGTTGGGTGAATCTTTTCCAGTAAGATGTTGAACCACAGATTTAAAGTTCATGGCATCAATCTTGATATACTCGGTGTTGATTATCACCACCTTCACGGGGTCCCCTCTTCTTGATCTTGACATGGTTAGTTAGTATTCTTGATTAATCGTAAGCGAATAATTTGATCGAATATCAATCTTAACGAGACCTTGATGAAAAAAGATCCAAAATATGATCGATATAAGTTTGTATACAAAGCAAAATACACAAAGATGATAGAAATGAATATATTATTGTGTTTGTTGGTTGGTTTATATAGGAATGTGTTGAGGACCACTTTTGAGGGGAAGGGGGTAGGAGGGATCGAAGACTTAAGTTGCACAAGTAAAGTCAATTCCCAATATTTTCATTCAACAATCTTTCAATTTTCATCTTTCACCTTTTAGTTTCATTTTTTTATATTAGGGTTCATTATTTTGAATTGTTAAATGTATTTTGATAATCATAATCTGAATCAAACTTCTTCCATACTCGATCACATACAAGTCATGCACATATTGCAAGGTACCCTTGATTTGGTGTACATGTTTATCATTTTATGTGGTTGAAAGTAGCTTGCTGATATGCGCATTGTCTGAAACTTGATCTTTAACTCATCAAGAGAATAACTTGAAATATTAAATATGCAATTATAATTCTGATATATAGTTTTATCATGCATGTCAAGGATTTAAGCTTTCTAACAACTTAAACAAACTATCTATTATATTTTTTAAAATATTATAAAATGTAAATATACCCGATTAAGATGTGAGTAAACGAGTTCAGGTAATGAGACAAGTATCACAATACCCGTCTCAAATCCATGAATAGCTCTAAAATTACTCTCATACTTGAATATACGTTCCAAAAGCTTTTACTTTTTTTCCTAAGAAATGAAGAATTTTCAACTTTAGTCTTCAATATAGGTAATTTAATTCTGTAAATGCAAATTTCATGTAGTATATTAATGTAATGTAATGATAGAAAAAGTATCATGTTGACTTTAAAGAGATTAGCTTTAACCATGTAAAAAGAACCCATGTAGTCATGCAAACTGTGTATATAATGAAAGGACTATAAGTGAAAAATAAAGATTGATTGGAAGAAGATGACCGTTAATGTTGAAAAACAAAGCAGTCTAGAAGGACCAAAAAACCTAGCCATATAATATATGGATGTGGTCAAGCCACGATATCATACATCAAATACTATGGTCCCTCGAACCTTCCCATGCATTTCACCATCGAACCTAGCTAGCTTGTATTAATTGTCACAATTGTCAATAAACTCTATCTAAACACCGCACGGTGACAATAAAATAAATATCTTACGATAAAAAAAAACCATTTTTACGTTCCATAGACACGTAAACACTGAGTAATT
Source organism: Flaveria bidentis (assembly GCA_018326385.1). Taxonomy (NCBI): domain Eukaryota; kingdom Viridiplantae; phylum Streptophyta; class Magnoliopsida; order Asterales; family Asteraceae; genus Flaveria; species Flaveria bidentis. The sequence continues at coordinate 2,348 of BJCM01166291.1, read as the reverse complement.
TAAAGATGAGCATGTTAATACATGTGTACGTAGAAAAGGTTGGTGCTCTTTAAGTTTGATCAGAGTTTAAGAAGATAAGATATATTATTCTAAAGGTATTACGTGTATATATAGCATATATATTTGTCTAGCTTTTAACCGGTGAAATTTGTTAGAATTTCATAGTAAAACTCTATGATGTCCTCTTACTCTTCGCGCTTTGAACGAAATGCTTTTCTTTAGTATTAGCATATGGATGTAATATTTCTTATTTTAGCAAGGTATTATTGATGAAAATGATTGTTTAATTAGTGATTGGTACAAGTTGGATTATAAATTGTCATATTTCTTATTTTAGCAAGGTATTAATGATGAAAACGATTTTTTGTTTAATTAGTAATTGGTACAAGTTGGATAAAAAATGATAATTGATTTTATCGTTTTTATTGACCAAAAGGTCTCTGTAGAATCAGCGACCCGCCAGAAGTAGTGTGAAACCAAGCCTTTCTTAGTATTTCTTTCTTGTATAGATTTTTTAATAAATATTTATAATTTATATTCTATAAATCAATAATCTATAAATATTAATAAAAAAAGATTTCTTTTACCACTTGTCATCTTATTAAACCATTTTTATGTCACTTGTCATTTTTCTAAACATTTTCTTTTTATTTTCCCTCCAAAAAAGTATTAAAGTAATTTAAACACTCAAACAAATTATCTCTCTTCATAAAAATTAATTTGGTGAGTTGATATATATTTTTTTCTCATCTATATTTTTAAAAAAATCAAACTATGCTTTTAAAAACAAATTTTATTAAGAAAATTGAATTCATATATTTTCTAAAACATTAAACCTTTTGAAAAAAATATTTTAAATCAATTCTTTTTAAAAATACTTATAAAAATATGGAATTTTCTAAAAGCAGTTTTATTAAAACAACCAGAATAATTAGAAACTTGAATTTTTAAAAACAAGATTTTATAATTTATAAGAAAATCTTAAAAAAATATTTAAAAATAAAACTATTTAGATAAGAGAGTTAAAAATAGCATAATTGTTTTATCTCTTTAACAAGTATGTATATATAATTTTATACATAGCTTATATTAAAATACTGTATTGTAACTTTTTGTGTTTATTACTAGCTATAATCTAATTAATAAATGAGTTTCTAGACTATCTATTTATCTATATATCTATCTATATGTAACCTATCTATTATTTATTTACTTGTAATAACTATTTATATGCAATTATAACTATATTTTATCTTCAAATATAGTTTTATCATTCATAAATTTTTATTATTAATTTTTTTTTCAACCTGTGTAATATACGAGATACTAACCTAGTATGTTATATATAATAATATTTTACGGTATGTATAGACTCGCAATGAGAACATTCTATGGATTTTATAAATTCACCCTTTGATTTAGCCAAATCCGTTCTAGAATATGCACGGAACGACTTTTACTTGAAATAAATAATATTGATAAATTCAGTAATAAATAAAAATAAAGCAAAGTTAGATTATTGTATATTACAAAAAAGATTAACAAATAACATGCGAATGATACTACTAATACATAATGGAGGCATTTTATGTATTTAGCACAAGTATTTAATTCACATCATGTTAATAGTTGAATGATTTTTTTTCATAAACCACAGATCTTTTCATTTCTATATATTAATCCAAAATTCCTCCCTTAACTTTTTTCAATTGTCACTTTTAACCACTTAATTTATTTTTTTATGAAACTTTCAGACAAGTCATTTGACTTCCTGGAGTTTCTAAAGCTTCTAGATTACCTTATATACATTCACATAAAATATCTAATTTCTTACGTGTAAATTCGAGTTTGTATGCGTTATGTAATTTTCTTTTCGGAAACAAGCAAGGTCAAATACAAAAAGTTTCTTGCTAATTTTTATGTATGCTTTGAGTTGGATCACATTTTGACGTAGATTTTGTTTGAAAACGAGTGATGTCAAATACAATATGTTTTTGTTCACCGATATAAATTAGAGTAACTCTATGTTTCAATTTAAATTTAGTTCGCAAATGAGTCGAGACAATCATAGTATATACATTACATTATTACATCGCATACCACGCTGCCTTAGCATACGGGTATAATTACTAGTTAATTAACTATAAAACACATACCTTTTGTTCACCTTTTTACGTCTTTTGTCTCCTATGCCAATGATAATCATGCGATTCTTTTTACAACCTATGCCAATGATAATCATGTAAAAACAAGGCGTTGAATAATACATTGGTGTGTTGGACATAATATTATTGTTAACTTTATATAAAACTATAAAATACAAATATAAATTACTTATATTGAGTTAT
>BJCM01166290.1:0-10784 GCA_018326385.1 Flaveria bidentis | reverse complement strand
GTTAATGGTGATTTATAAGTTTTTTAAAAGGGGGTTATGATTGGAATTTGAAATAAATATAAAATTAAATAATTTAAATAAATAAAAAAATGATTATAATTTAAAATTTTAATTCTTGAAGACTCTAATTTTAACAACTTTTTTTATAAAATATTTATAGACTTTATAAAACCAATTTGAATAATCAATAAAATTATTTATTTGTTAATATTTATAACTTTTATAAAACTTGTAAACTTAATAATTTGATTATTTATTTTTAGTATTTAAAATTTATAATTACTAATAAAACTTTATAAGTTTATTAAAATTCATTTTATAACTTTATAAGTTTTAATAAGTCTTTCCATTTAGTTATTTGTTGTAACTTGATTAATAAACTTTATAATTTTATGAAAAAGAATTATTTATCAATCAATAAGTTGATTACATATTTAATATATTGATCCATTTATTAAGTAAGTTAATAATGCAAGCTCAAAATGAGTTCAGGTTTGGGTTTTAACTTGGAAAAATGGCGGATGTTACATATATGGATTTTGGAAGAGTAGTTTGAAGAGCTGTCATGGCCTTCTGATTAATCTCTACCTTCTTCTTGTCTTCATCAGAATAATCAGCTATAGCCTTTAGAATATACCACCTCCAGCAGCAGCAGCTAAAGAGGTGCTTGGTATTTAAGGTCCTAAGACAACAGATTCCCACATCCTGGAGTCTTATGACTAGATGAAGCCTTCCATTCTTTGGTACCAAGTGTCAAAGTCTTCAGGAGTGATCAGTGGAGAATTTGTCATGGTTCCAGTTTTCATATCCGCTTTAGTGATAGCTGCCATTTGAGATGTTAAGTGTTTTGTATGTGTGAGGGATCTTAAGATGGTGAGATCTTACAATCAAGAGCATATAATGCTTTAATACCAATTGCAGGACTGTTTAAGGGAGTTCTGGTCACTTACAACACAACACACAATGAGCAGAGACTATTTAAAACACTTAACTAATCAAATAAGGAAGTGGTAACACAAGATTGACACTTAGAACACTATAAGTATGAGACAGAACAAGAACAGAAACAACACAAGTGTTTGGTTTTCAAGGATGTTGTATATTTCTCTCAAGTTCTCTTACAAGTGTTAAGATAAGTTACAAAGAACTTATATACTTATACTACATCCTACAACCGGTCATACTTTGAAGGGCATCTGTATACATGATTTAGACAACAACAAAATCAATGTAGAGTCAAAAGTCAGATTGTCTTCTGACTAGTGACTATGATATGTCGTAGCTCACATTTTAATATATTACAAAAATGATAAAAGTACATAAAGTAGAAAGTAAAAGACTCAAGACTTTAATGTACAGCTACAAAAAGCATGGTCCAGCTTTATGGTAAAGTGTGTGTGTGTGTGTGTGTGTGTGTGTGTGTGTGTGTGTATACACGCCTATACATTCTTTTGAGAGAGAATTAAACATAGGCGTAACATGTGTGATGTAGAGTGTTACTGTGACATCTAACAACCTAAGTCCTAACGAGTTTTTATGTTCTCTCTCCTACCTCTATTTAAAGATGCAACATTCTCGTACTTTAACTTGCCTCTTATAACTCTAAACCTACAAGAATATTCAAAAATTATTGAGCAAGTACGTACTTTCAAACACATTCAAATCCAGAAATTAAGATCAAGATAAAAGAAAGACAAAAACTAACAAACTAACTATATTAGGTTATTCATCATATACACACTTGTAATAGGTGATCACTTCTTATAGAACAAGAACTTATTAGTGTAGAGCCCTGAAGGAGAAAATCTTGTGATTTATAACAATCTATAGATAAAGCGAATGTGCTATTTTTAAAGAGAAACTTAGTAAAAAAAAGAATAAAAATTGAAAGAACAACTCTTGATAGGATATACAATGGATTTGCAAATATCCTCCCGAATCACATACATATTCTTTGTGTAGTGATATGTTTCTATCCGTATTTATTTCCAATGTTCCATTAAGTAGTTATAAGAATCGGTAAGAAGTTTTATAAAATAAAAATAACCTATTCACTCTCACTTCTAGGTGTTTCACATGTCTACATTGTATCATTTGGTGATGATACATTTACATTGACTAGCTATGGATATACCATAAAAATCCGTACAAAACATATAAAATTCAACTTTAGATATCTTTAATCAAGTTATTCATTGATGGTAATTTCAAGATGTATAGAAAATCAATGGTTTAAAGACAGAAAACAAAGCCACATTCAAACTCAAAACCTTCAATAATAGTCATTATAAAGAATCATAAGATTCCCGCATAAAAAAAAACTCAAAAGGAATGTTGTACACAAATACTCATCGACACACAATTAGACATCGTAAATCTTGTATGAAATAGTTGTACCATGTTAGATATTTTAGTGTAATTGAATTGATTAATTATCAATGTGATCATAATATCTATCAAACAAGTCAAGAAGTGCGGAGTGAACACTTGTTTGAGTTTATTATGATCTTCGATATAGAATCTTTCTAAGTAAGGGGGTTCTAAGGGGGCAATGCCCTATTGATGAGGGTCCGGGGGCAACGTTCCTGGTAGCAGGGTCCAAAGTTGGCAGCCCTTGGTTGAAGTCGAACTGAAAACAAACTTATGACACTCAAGTTTTCCAAGTTATCGATCATCATATTACGATTCGTCTGTATACCATAGGTAAAACATTTTTTTACAACTGACTATTGTTGCAAATTCAAATAGTTAATGCCATATTTTCTTTAACAAACGATAATGCTAAACAACCTATACCAGGCCCAAACCCTACTGGTATAGGTGTAATTTATTAGGTATGCTTGTTTTATAACACTAAACAACCATAAACTATTTACGTAGAAAGTAGTTAATTACTTTATTCTAGTTAGATATTCTCTTTTAAAGGGTGAAATTAATCAAAGTTTATCAAACTGAAATGTTTACAAGTTAAAACGAATTGGCAAATTGCACAAAAGAGTACTCAACTTAAGATGAATTTCTATACGATATTTAAAATATAACCTTTCACTACATTTAAGGGAAAAATGGTATAAATGTATAGGAGCCAACACACTTTCGATCTGTATTCGCAACCACCCATATCCGACCCAACCCGCCCCTTCTACATAAATCTCTACTTAGCCATAAACCTCCATTGCAGCAGACAGGCTCTCCAACATTTTGTGCAACGCCTCCAACTGCATATGAGATCTATCGTTATAAACAAACCGAAAAACCCGACCCTTCAACTCGATCCAACTACACCCGATCTCTTTCTTTACACTGCGATGTGCTAACAATGTTCTAACATTAGCTGCATCTGCCCACATACCTCTCGCAGCATAAATATTCGAATGAAGCACACATATCCCAGCATTTAAACGTCGAGTACCAGCAAGCTTTTGTGCCACCAATTCGCCTAATTCAAAATTCTCATGAACCCTGCAACAACTTAACAATGTTTCCCATGTATATGATGGAAGCTCAACGGGCAACCGTTTAACGAGTTCATATGCTTCTGTTAACATTCCTCTTCTACCAAGAATATCGATCATGCATGCATAGTGTTCAGCAGTAGGATGTATTTTCCAGTTTTTTTCCATTGATTTGAAGCATTCCCAGCTTTCTTTAACCATGCCCGAATGAGCACAGCCTGTTAATAAGCCTAGAAAAGTTAAATGGTCGGGTTGATATCCCGATTCTGTCATGGAAGTGAAAAGTTCTAGGGCTTTTGAAGCAGAACCATGATATGAATACGCCACAATCATAGCGTTCCATGAAATGGTATCCTTTTTTATGGTGGTCTCAAAGATTAAGCTAGCATCATCCATAAAACCGCATTTGGAGTACATGGATATCAATGAACTCACAACCATTGAATCGTTGACATAAGCGTATTTGATCACACATGAGTGCATTGCTTTCCCCCAACTATGTACAGCAAGTGACCCGCAAACAGAAATTAAACCAGTGAACGTCACTTGATCAGGTTTGATTCTGTTACGCAGCATTTGGGCGTAAAGATCCAAAGCCTCATCACTCTGAAACCCACAGATCATTATGTTCAAAGTCGTTCGATCTTTAATAGGAATCTTGTTAAAAAAGTTTTGAGCTTTTAGCATATTATGTTCTTGAACATATCCTTGAAGAATCGTGTTCCATGACACTACATCACGCTTTGGCATCTTCTTGAAAAGCTCTAGAGCTTCTTCTAACTTACCGTTTTTAACATACCCATCCATGATCGAGTTCCACACAACTACATCTCGCCTAGGCATTTCATCAAACAGCTTCCGCGCATCTTCAATCTGATTGTTTTGCAGATAACCTCGAATCATCACAGTACACGCGATGATATCCTTTGTAGGCATATCATCAAACAAGTTCCTCGCGACCACCATATTCTCACCTTTTGTAAAACAACGTATGACAGTGGTCCACGATGCCACATCAAGCACACGCATCCGACTAAACAACCTCCACAATGATTCAAGATCTCCCATCTCAGCATAACCACCTAACGCCGCATTATTAACTAACACATCCTCAAAAGGACAAGCATTAAACAACCTCACTGCCTCCTCCACAAGCCCCTGGCCGAAACACCCTTCGATAACAGTCGCCCACGACACTGAATTCTTGTCAGGAATTACATCAAACAAGCTCATTGCTTCATCAATTAGCCCGTTCGTAACATACCCCGACAGCATAGTGTTCCAACAAACCACATTCTTGTCAGTCATAGCATCAAACAAAGTTCTTGATTCATCCAATCTCCCACACTTTGCATACCCATTTAACATCGCGGTCCAAGACACGACATTTCTCTCAGGCATTTGATCGAACACTCGGCGTGCATCAACAAGCATCCCATTTTTTATGTACCCAGATATCACACAGTTCCATGTGACGATATTCTTGATTGGCATTTCATCAAACAAGTTGAGTGCAGCTTTGATGTCACCATTTCTGAAGCATCTGGTGATTTTGGAGTTACATTGGTACAATGAATTGGCATTGGAACACAAAAGGCGAGAAGAAGATCGAAGGATCCTAAAAGGGAAATGTGCATTCTTGACGACTGGAATAATAATCATATAAATAGACCTTGTATATCAGAAATTTGATCATGGAGAATGAATCCAAATCAAGATTATTATTTGACTGCTAAAATCAATGTTATAAAAATGGATTCGTCGTACTCTATGACCAGACCAAGATTGGGTTACAAAACACGCACTTGTTTCTTAAGTTCTTTTCAATCAATTACTTGAAGAAAAACATAATCATTAATGTTCTTATAGGTAGAATGATTAGTGATAGAGATCGATTCTTCGTAATCAATCTAATCCACTGAATGATTAAACCTTTTGAGCGGGTTAAACTCTAAACAAAAATAATGGAGACTTGGAGAGAAACAAGACTTGAGCAATTTTCTTTTATGTTTCTCTAACGCAAGGGAAACTTGAAAATATAAGGTAATGTTTGGGATAATTTATTAGAATTATTTTTGATTTTTTGGATTTGTAAAAAAACAAAAATATCACTACAAAAGTCAGTAAAAGTTAAAATTTTTAATAATAAGGGATACAAGGGTGAAATGTAATTAAACAATTGTTTGGGTCTCTAATAATAAAAGATACATAATTGTTTGGGTTTGAACTCATAATCTTATATCTAATAGATAGATAAAGTGTGAGTTTAAAATATAACTAATTAACCTATAATCATTTATTCATGCATGCACTACATGAAGGATAGGTGGGTTTTGACCCTTTCAATCCAGTAATCATGGGATTTGTCTGATCCGGATATCATAGAGAGGTTTAGGTCTAATGGTAAAATTACCGGAGCTAGGTTAGGTCTAAGTGTTTTTTGAAATCTAAGTTCGATTGCAAAGGTGCAAACACGATGGGTAAGTCACGTGGTTTGATGTGCATTTGGGATTCAACGATATTAGAGTATTGAATGTCATCAAGGAGAAATGTTCAAGTTGATAAGGAGATTCGTGGAAGGGAACACAAAACTGTATATAGTTAGTTGTAAATATTTACGACTAAAATGAAGTGTTCTTAAACACGTTGTCTAGAATTAGTTAAGATTAAATGGGATGAGCTATGCTTGTATGCTTGTATTGATGGATCACTTTCATAAATGGCATCGCATCATAGAAAGGGAAAACAATTGATAGTTTTAAAATTCAAATGGTCAATATCTTTAGATTGAAATATTTTAATGGTATTAAGCTATTAATTAAAATTTCGATCTAATAATTCATCGAAAAGTCAAGAACAAGTATGCAATTTTTTAAAAAATAGTGCAACAAATATAAACCAAATCTCGCTCTTACATAGGAATGGAGCCATCATAATATGTTGAATCCTTGAAACGGTTGGCAACAAGGTGCAAGATGGCGGTTATTACCGTGGGGATCATAACACCGGCTATCACTCCATCACTAGCAACCAACAATTGTGGCTTATGACCAACTTATCACTACTTGTCAATTGCTATTGACATACAACTTATGACCATCTTAATTGTTGTTGCTACCGCTCATGAACAAAGTTGCCACTGAAAGTCATTTTCAAAGCAATTTTTCATTAATCTTGCAAACCCGAGACAACTTTTAATACATAACTAACATGTTAAAATAAAATAATAAAAATTTCTTTAGCAAGAGAGATGCTCTCACTTGATTATTTGTTAACAGAGTTAAATAGTTACTTTCTTTTGTATCCTTTGATTCTAGCGGCTGTAACTATCGATTAACTAATGATGGCCGACCAATACTATACCATACGTGTAGCAAACTTTGGTTACATCGAGTTAACAGTGACTGAAAATTAATAAATTGAAATTTGGATCCTATAATAGATGGCTGCATATCTCAACCAAATTTATTCCTCCAATAGGATACCATCCTGTTGATAAAATATTACATGACATGCTCATCATCGATGACTTCTAGCTAGATGACCGTCTTTTAAAACATTTTGTCTCTAATGGGTCGCATGCACAAATCTAAAAACTGAACGGTTATAATAGTTTTGAGTATCGTGTTTATTCCAGAGTTTTAGATTATTACATGAACAATATAATCGTTGTGAATACCAATGTTAAGAATTTGGACGAAGGATGTTTTGGGCCAACCCGACCCCACTCATACAATACATTTGTCTGTTTTGACCCGTTATACAACTCAAATGCTTTAAAACAAATGCATGTCATGAAATGATGGTTTAGGTAAAGAGATGGGAGAGGTGAAGCTTTTTAGGACATGGTCAAGCCCATATGCTCTGAGGGTAGTTTGGGCACTCAAACTGAAAGGGGTCGAGTATGAGACGATATATGAAGATCTTGCGAACAAGAGTTCTTTGTTACTTGAGTACAACCCTGTTCACAAGAAAATCCCAGTGTTATTGCACAACGGAACACCCATATGTGAATCACTCGTGATTCTTGAGTACGTTGATGAGACATGGAATACAACTGCTCGTTTGTTACCTGAGGATCCGCTTGCCAGAGCCAACGCGCGGTTTTGGGCAAAGTTTAATGACGACGAGGTATATCATCACTTCTTTTGTGCCATAAACTGCAGGATGGTTTTGTTCAGTTAGATTACACTTATGAACCATAAAAACTTAAAAAGATAAAATATATATTTTCGTTATACCATGAGTAATCTATGACAGCCTGCAACCCAACAAAACTAATGATGTTTTCACGTTTCAACGGCTGAGATTTACTTCATAAGTTGAGTAGATGCAGCACAAGGTCATACTCCATAGAGGCTGAAATGGGTTGGGTTGACCCGCTAACGCTTTTGATCATTTTACTTATTAATGTAAAACTTAGGATCAAGAAATACATGCAGTGATAATGACACAAATAAGGTCAAGATTCCACTCAAACAAAAAGTCTACAATAACTATCAACTTCTCTCTGTTAGGCTAATAGGCTTACTGTGTCATCATCTGAAAATATGCGGTAGAACGATTTGAGAATAAGAAACGGGTCAAAATGAGTCTATTTTAGTATGGGTTGTAACCAACGTCAGGTTTGGTTAACCTAAAACACTATATTTTGTTTATATTCTATGAAATCTTCTATCCCTAGCTAAGAGGATATTCTGATGGTAAGTGATATCCATTCAACCAAAATGTTGTGGGTTCTAATGCCGTAAGGTGTAGCATCTGATTATTTTATTCTAGAAAATATAGGAGTTCAAAAAAAGATTTATGAAATTGTCTGTAAACAGTTAATGCGCTAATTATTATTATTATTATATAAGACAATGTTATTACAATAATAATCCATCACTATATATGAAAAAATGATTTAGAAGATTTTATGCAAGACCATTTAATTCTAAGACACAACTCTCTCCAACTGTAGGTTGCGCTATCAGTATTTCGTGCATATGTCAGCCAAGGGGTGGAGCAAGAACAAGCAATCGGTCCTGCTCTAGAGAAGCTAGACATCGTTGAAAAACAGCTAACCGGAAAGAGATTCTTCAACGGCGAATCCTTTGGGTTCTTAGATCTTGTGTTCGGATGGATGGCCAAATATCTTGGAATCTTTGAAGAAACAGGTGGCATAAAACTCTTAGAACAAGAGAGGTTTCCACTTATATTGGCATGGAAGGAGAGGTTTTCTGATATCCCAGTGATCAAAGAAAACTGGCCAGATCATGATAAGTTGATCACCAAATTCCAGCTTATGCGCGCGCATTTCATCTCCGCTGCTGCAGCCTGCAGCTAAAAGGCGAATGGGGTTTCCTAACAGTTTATAGGAAAATTTGAACTTTTAGTGAATCAATAATCATCTGATATGGTAATACTTTTTAGTGATGATGACTTAATTCCTTATGTTATGCATGAATTTGAAACGTGTGATGTTTGTATGATCAGTTATTAAGCTTTTTAAGCACATGTGCACACATCTACTTTTTTTTTCTATAAGAGGTTCAGAAGCCATCATTGAGAGTTTAGTATGCACATGTATATGGAGTAATGATGCATATGCATTATATGTTATACAAAAAAAGCATGACATACGCATGTGGATGGTATTCTTCTAAATCATCAAATTAAGTCTCTTGAAATATGCATGTATATATATAACGAGTATAATTGTTTTTCCGTTTTTTCCGTGTGTTAGCGGAGGAAAATTAATAACACAGGGATGTGTCTCACGTAACTAAATAATAAAGTCCTAACGTATTCAAAAAGATATCGTCACGTTTTATCATTACTAGCAAAATAGTTTCCTTTGAAAAAGTAGGTATGTATGTGTGCACTAAGTAAAACACATATAAATAGTGCAGGGAAAATGGGTTCTTTTCATTAAATAAACAACAATGATACTCTCATTATTCAAGTAAATAATGTAATACAATACCGTATATAAAAGAAATAAGAACGTATGTAAATAAACATTACATAAACTTAAAATGATCCAAACCTGTGTAGTCAATGAGTAGCATCTTCGACTTTGTCCTGGACTACAACACTTGAACAAACTAAGACGTTACGGTGATTCAAGTTTTATGTTCCAAAACTAGAGATGGCTCTCGCACTCGAGATAACATCAAAAAAAATTATTCAGTGTATGTGATAAAAAATGAACTGGTGGTGGTGTAACAAATAGAGTACTCCTCTCTAATTGTAACATAAATTTTTGCTTGTTTTTTCTTGGTTTGTCTCCATGATTTAAGTTGTGTCTATTTAACCAACATGTTCATTTTATAATCTCATAAAAGATAAACCAATACGTGGGAATTCGTTTGTAGCTACGATCAAAACTAGTGTTTTTAAATCTAGACCAATCGGTTAGCTCGGAACCTATCACGGAACCATTCCATTAAGCCTAATTGGACCATTTCCTTTTAACCCAGTCAGTTCCAATGGGAGCGGTAAATCCCACCAAGTGGTCGGACTGAATTTTAATTATTTACCTTTTCTATTTTTCCTTTACAAATTTCATGTTTTTTATTATTTTAACATTCCATGCTCCATATCATATCTAAATAAGTTTCTATATCTTATAAAAATTACAAATTCACATCAGAACATTTCACATTTTTGCAACATCTCACGTATGGGTGCGGGTGTGTGTTTGGGTTAGAGTTATGCATGCTTTAGGTCTCCACTAATGTTTTTATAAGGAAACAAACTTGTTAAAGTTTAGGTTGGGCTTCAGCTATTCTTCCGAAGCTTGTAACTATTCTTTCAAGGCATGTGACTATTCTTCCAAAGCTTGATGGTATTCTTCCGAAGTGTAAGGAAACTCTTCCAAAGTATGAGGGGGCTTTATGTCATTTTCTTATCATTGTGGGATTGATATTGTTACTCATTTGTTAGTATCTTTGAGTTCGTGAAAAGAATCGATTTGGTGTTACTATTCTACAATTGGTATCAGAGCTATGACTCGAATCAATTCGGTGACTCGAACTGTTGGATCAAGAAGAAGGCTAATGCAACCAAAACTATGTCACTTAAGTTATTTTGGTGCTGCATGCAAAGGCTTCCGAAGCTTAACATGGAACTTCCGAAGGTTGTAGAGTTCTTCCGAAGACAAAGAGAAAGACCAACTTCCGAAGACAGAACTCTACTTTCGAATACAAGTGCACACTTCCGAAGTTCAAGACTTAGAAGAATAAAGTAAAGACCACTTCCAAAGTATGATGAAATAAAGAAGTCTCCAAGCCTTGGAAGAAGCAGCCTCTTCCGAAGTATAAGTGGCTTCGGAAGTACTTACTC
>BJCM01166288.1:0-19007 GCA_018326385.1 Flaveria bidentis | reverse complement strand
TTTGTTTGTGTCTAGTCAATTGTATCCAGCTGGCTTTCAAAGTATAGCCGGCTATAGGATGTAGTATAAATATCTCATGTTCTTGTATCTTTCTAATATGCTTTGTAACACTTGTAATAGAACATAGAGAAAGAAATATACTGCATTCTTGAAAACCATATACTTGTGCTCTGTCTCTTACATTACTTGTGTTCTTAGTATCTTATTGTGGTTAATCCAGTTTATTGTTTGATTAAGTTTTAGTTAATCTCCTCTTTGTGTTGTTGTGTTGTAATTGACCCCCTTCAACGGTCCTGCACATTCATTTTAGTCGCCTCTAGTCTATTTCTTTTTATTTTGTATGCACCTAAATAGTGAAACATAAACAATTAAATTCAATAAAAAATCAAGCATAACATATATTAAAAGTCATTAACCCCTTCAAACATGCTCCAATTTCTTTCACATCCGGGTGAACTCTTCGTCAAAGAAAGTATCCTCGTAGCAATTTTTTAAAATTTGGAGTTGAGTTACTATGTATTTCCCACCAATTTGCTACAAATTTAAAACAAACATAATATATTAATACGACAAATATGAAAATTTAAATGAACATATTTGTCATCTTTAAAACTTTGCATTACCCGGATCAAATTTATCATCGTCGACTTCACATCCTTTAAATGTGACTGGACGCTCAAATTTTCCTTGCTTACTATTGTAAATTGGCAACTCAACTGATAAGATGGTGTTTTGTATTTCATAATCTTCGGGAAATAAAACACCAACCAAATCAACCACAGCATCATTGGCATCTAAATCATCTCGGATCTCCAGATTATTATAAAAATAATATGAGTTTAAAATGTAGGCAACCAAATGTAAGCATGTATCAATCCTATTCGATGATTTTTTCGAGATAATATAAATAATAGGCTCATATGCACTTTTATTGTCATTCAAGGCATTGATATATCACTTTTTGCCTTTTTAAGCTCACCATATATAAAACCCATTGATGACTTCCAATCCGCTTGACCATTCAAAGGTCTTCGACTAATGGGACAAAATTTTCAAACAAGCGCTCCAAAATGAGGGAGATATAACCGTTGCAAAGGAGAATTTCCCTTTAGCCGTCTTTGAAAACTTGCATATCTCCCATTCTTCACTAGAAAACATTTGCCTGAGTTAAAATTTATTTCTAATAATTTTGTAAGGTAAGAAACGCGGAAGTAAATCTTGTAACTCCCGGTCTCACAATATTCCGTTTCTTTGTATATTTTCTCATCATGGCCAATGTTTTATGATGAGAATAAATAAAGACCATTAGATTTTTTGCTTGATCGATGGTTTTTATACTTGGTAATCCACCATTCAAAAACAAATAAAGGGACATACATTAGTAGGACACTAACAAATAAAACTATAAATATAAATACAATTAAATTTATTACCTTCAAGCATGAGATTTATGGTATGTGTCGCATGAGATTTATGGTATGTTTCGCACACGATGTCCAAAAGATTGTTGATTTTTTCTCCTTCAACAAATTTGATGCACACATATTGTTAGATGCATTATCGATCACAACTTGAACGACATTTTCGGGACCAACATCTTTAATACACTTATCTACATACTCAAATATGTTTCACTTGTGTGTGTTTCATCTGAACATTCGTTAGATAACAAAAAGATAGTACCTAACTTTGAATTTACACATAAATATTTCCATTATTCTTCATAGTTTTTCAAAGAGGCTTTAGTTTTTTCAACCTTTTTTTCTAAATAGGTATCTCCTATCTCATATTGAGTAGGAGACTGGGGCATGCCATTAGGTTCAAATTGACCAATCGCTTCTAACAATGTTTTGAAACTATCCATTTCAAAAGCATGAAATGGAATAGCACATTCATATGCCCATTTATAAATGTACTTTTTAACACGAATCATTTATTCTTTTCCAACAAAATTTTTGAGGTTACTTTGTTTGCTATTTTCTTTGACCGAGTTTTCTTTGGATGTTGCAAATCTATCCGCAGGACCAAAAGATCGAGGTTCCTTTAATTATCCAAAACAATCATCAAGGTCAATTGTTTCTTTACCAATGCTCACCTCAGCTGTCAATGATTCATCACTATCTTGCTTAGCCTTTTTCTTGTTTATAAACTTACTAAGTGCATTACGAACTCTTAGTTGATCATCTTTTGTTGCTTATTTACCACTCGAAACATTAGCTCCAATGCCCGCAATATGGTGTTTTAATCTATACCCCCCGGACATAACTTTATCACACAACTTACACTGCACCTTATCTAACTTATTTGCACCAACCAACTTCCCATATTCCCAACCCATATCATCCGAGTTTCATTTTGTACCTTGACTAGTTGTTGATTCCATAGATGCCATTTAAATATCTAAATGCTATAGTAATATTAGTAAACTATTAAATTTGAAATATAGATAATATATAATTGATATTATACATTACTAAAATAGACAATATATAATTGATAATAATCACAATATACATATATTCAATTAGTCATATATACAATTGATAATATATATTTAGTAAAATTAAGGTAGACAAGTAGATAATATACTTATATACACAATACATATATACAAATGCAAATTACAAATGACAATATATACTTAGGAAAAAACTAAAAATGTAAATATATAAAATAAAGGTAAACTATAAACATATATATACACCGATTTGCTCCACCTTGGACCGACTAATCCTGATTTGCTCTGCTTAGCGACTAATGGCTCCGATTAGCTATAATCGACAAGGATAGGGGTTGACTACCGATTAATCGGCCGCCTAGCTCGATTTTTACAACACTGAATAGATTCTAACCAAACTTAAATTCGTAGTTAAATGGAGTTTGGTTAGGAAATAACCCAAATTCACAAAAAACAAGAAAATGCAATTTTAGAATTCAAGTTCAAGGTTCAATAAAGTATACACGACGTACTAATTATTGTACATGGTTATTGTCTATCAAAGTAAAATACTAAGATCACCTATCTTAGCCCACTTATATTTTAATTAAGTGAAAGCACCAGCAACATAAACTACATTCAAAGGAAAAACTAAATCAAGAGTATCGTCAAACACTTAGTTTAACCCAAATTACCTATTTATGAAAAAAGTTGTTCTATGAATAGTATATTACACCTGCGTATCATTGGTTTATATAGTTTATTGTTCTTGTTGTTAGGTCTTGTTTCGTCTGAATTTCCAACCGGCTATTCCTCTCATGATCGGGTTTGTTCTTGGCTTCTTCTGTTTTACTTTTGTTAATCCTCTCTATGTATGAGCTCCGGGGGATTCATTGTTTATTGTTGTCTGTTGCATGTGGGTTTTTCCTCTTCTTATGGTTGAGAGATAACAACAGGATGGCGTTGGATTATGGGATGGTGTTTGGGCTTTGCGTTTGGTAGTTCCGGGAAGTTGATTGGGTTGTGCAATGTTAGCATTTCTATGTTTATTGTGATGTTGGTGCTTATCATGTTTTAGGCCTGCTTTGGGGATTTTGAATATTTTTGGTGAAACTTTTGTGATTAGTTTCATTATATATAATCAATAATACATCATCACATACACCATCATACAATTTTGCATGAAAACAAGCAAACTTCAACTTCAATCCACAAATGCAACTCACACCTACATCAATCCATCATCCGTAAAAACTCACATTCTATTGGACTTGTAAGCATCAACGAAACAACCCCTTATAAACAATTTTTTTTTGAATTTCGACCGGCACATATAGATTTTTACTGCATATATTGCTCACCACATTCGAAAATGTTTTGGGCTTTTACCGTATATTTCTTTCTTATGGGTTCGAAAGGCTAGAGGCAAACAAAATCAACCCATCTTTGGATACAAACATTAGTGTAGAACAAGGAGTGTCGCGACAGAACAATACAACCATATCTCAATTGGAAGGCAAGGACATGAATGAATTAAAGGTAATGCATAACAATTAACATGTGCTCAAAAACACCACCGGCATTATCATCAGTCCAGAGGCACCAACAAGCTCAGTAAACAAAAAGAACATTATTCCAAGAATAAGGTAATAACACAAAAAACCCACTATTACATCTATAATACAAACTTGACTTACAGTTACAATGACATGTCATATACCAGGTTCAACAACAGGGAAAAAACCCAAGGATGACTAACATCTATGAGATGCCTTTTGAGGTTGCCTTGAAGTCAGTGTCAACTTTTGTGGCCTAATTATCGAGGTGAAGTCGGGGCTTGCGAATTTGTGGCACCGTAGTAGAATCATTACCAATGGCACGCAGTGCGCCGTAGACATGAAACAAGAACTCCCAAGGCAACTTGAATACACCTGAAATCATCATTTTGAGCAAAGCCATTGTCACTAGGCAGCCGACAATAGCTAAACGCCTTTTGCGGTTGCAACCAACACAATGACACTTTCAAACAAAGCTTTACAAGATGAAATGTCGCCCGAAGATCGACAAACTTATATTAGTGTATGTTCATGCCAATAGGCAAAATCTGTAAAAATGTATGACACTTGGTTTTCAAAATTCATCCCGCTATACGTTTATACTTTATAACTCATACGAACAAAATAACATAAAAAAATTTCGCGCAACGCGTGAACAGGTATTCACCTAGTTTATTTTTAATTAAGTGTATTATAAATAAATAAATATATTTAATATAGAAATTTAGCAAATAAAATATAATTAAAACTTATGGTCTAGTCTAATTTTATATGAACACATTTTTGTAGTAACAATTTAATCAAACTGTTAGCTAGGCTTAGGGTTTGAAAATTTTGAAACAGATAGGCCAGGAGGTTAAAATGAAACCGATCGTGAAAACCAAACCGATGATTGGTTTGGACAGTTTTAAAGTTTTAAATCAAACCATAAACACCCTCGCCAAAGAGAGGTTTCTTCATTTCCTATCGTTGCATAAAACCAAGGGAACTTGTTGGTTTTCTTTATAGATTTTCATACCTGCATCATCCCAATAGAGGCAAGAGCTAATTGTTGTAAGTGGAAATCTAATATGTTATCGATTACTGGGTGGTCTATGTTATCATAATGTTCTTTGATTTCTAGGTATTTACTATATGTATCTTTTTTATTTCCAGTGAATGCTATGAATAATCTAGAGTTATTACGCTTTGTATTTGATGGGGTACCATCCCAAATACAACACTAAAGGGGTACCACCCCGATCATCGGTTAAGGTGTGAAAGGGTACCACCACACAAGCAGTAGTCAAGAATGATGGCACTCGAAAGAAAGGACCCTTATCCGAATATCAAAATTGTTTGACATTATCCGCAATGAATCACCGGTTTGATTGTTCTAATTTACCGATGATTTCATTGTTATCTTCTATCTTTGTTGTTATGTTCAACCTCATTATGAGCTAAACTTCATTTATTGTCCTAATTTAGTAAAACTTTATGTAACTTGTGATTAACTAATTGTGTGGTTTATATTATGTTAATGTTATAATAATCTTGGGTAAACTTTGATGGGTAGCAATGTAGCATCTACATTTGAACGGAGAGTTATAAACTTATGATTTGTAATTGTGAATGTTATACAAGGTTTAAAACCGTGTGAGCTAACTTTTATTTGTGCAACCGGACTTCATAATAAATCCATAGCTAATGAACTGAAAATGATTATGAGAAACTATATCATCTTAATTTTCTGATCATTTACGAGTTTTCTTTTATTAGTATGAGAAATCTACAATAATTGTTATGGTTTTCTAACTTGATCAACTCTCTTTTTAACATTAAGTTATGTTTTTAGAAATCTTATGTTGAAAGGGTGCACAAGTATTACCTATATTACTAGTGGCTTGGAGGATTAGCATGGTAAGTTACTCAATTCTAGTGTCCTTGTCACTACGGAGCTGGCAGACGAGAAATCCATGTTGGATCACGTTTATAAATATTAACATAATTACATTAATCAATATCTTTAACCATATCACCAATTTATCACATTTACATAAGTGCAATCTAAATTAGGATGATAGCCTAATCGGGTGGTGAAAGTTCAATGTTTAATGGTTTTATTTCTATGTTTTACACAAATTAATGAAAAAATAGAGTTACTTTTGGGATTATTTTGTGTTTGTAGGTTAACCGTGAAGAATACGAAGAAATTGGAAGAACAAGACAAGAATTGGATTTCGAGAAGTAAAGAAATGTTAATGTGAAGTTGCACAACAATAATATCTTAAAACGGGCATAACATGAGCTAGGAAAGGAGTTACGTCCTTACGGGACCCATGATATGTCCACAAAAAGATCTCGAAAAGTTACACATGAAAATCAAGGTTGCACAGGGGGTGGCACCACCGACGCCTCCATAGGCGCCACCGACGTCGGGGTCCGGGTTTGTTAAGATTTGAAGGGTTTTAAAAGGGAATAAACACTATTAAAAATTACCTTTTACAACATCAATATTGGACGTAAATTAGGCATCTTTCATCATTCTCAAGCTCTTCCAACATCAAGTTCATCAAATCTACATGATTCATTCAATCGACTTTGAAGATTCAATGATGAGGCAAGGCTAATTCATTTGTGATTCACTTTGAGGGATGAGTTTGTGTAAATTATTATTTTTCTTAGTTTGTAACCTAGATTTGAGATTGGATCCTGAACCTTTTAAGTTCTTTTGGATTCAATTTATGATTTGATTATTTCAACGATTTGATTGTGCTTAAACCTTGATTTTCAATAAATTTGGTTGTCTTTAAACATTTTGTAATTGATTATTAGAATTAGGGTTTCATTATTCAAATTGATAATTGTGTGAATAAGGTCATTTAAGCTTTAATCCATAATTATCACTTAGATCCTATCATTCGTAAGTTATCATTAATGAATTCTCATTAGGTTTCATCAAAGATAAATTGTAATTTTGCTAAACTTGAATCCTAAAGTGGGTTGTTTTTTCTCTAAAATTGTTAAAAACATAAACTTTTATTTCACTCATTTAAGATTTCTCAAGTAAATCCATAAATCAATTAATTTTTCAATGTTTAAGTCTTTTAGTTTAATTGTTACTAGCACTTCCCTATAATTCCTTATGAATTCGACACTCTTCTTACACTTTGCTATTAAGGGTGTTTAGGCACTCTTTAGTTAATATTTTTGACCAATCACACAACATCGATCATAGCCTTACTTCACAGAAAAAATCACCAAAAGTCTCAATCTTTATTTATCATTATTTTGTTTAACTTACCATTTCCTAAACTAAGACTAATAGTCAGTTATAAGGGTTGTTGAGTAGGTTTAGTGTGTCCACGGATTGATACTCGGTTTTTACCAACACCATATTACATAACGACATGTATACTTGCCTTTTGTGTTTGTAGTTTAGTATTATTAACAACCACTTAAAACTAAATTTGTGTGGAAAACCTTTATCAAATATATATATATATATATATATATATATATATATATATATATATATATATATATATATACTATTTTCACACACCAAATACATAGAGTCCAAGAACTATATTCCGATTTTTATGTGGTTTGTAACCGTGGCTTGTGTCATGAGTAGTAAATTTTCTCCTTCATTAAATTCTACATAGTTTGTAGCCTTATCTACATGACCACATTCGTAGGCAAAGTGCCCGAGCTCATGACATTTGTACACTTAATGGTTGATTTGTCAAAATCAACTCTGGCTCAACCTCTTCCCCTTCCCCTTCCTCGAACTCTATAGGGTGAACCTCGTCCATGACTTCTTCCTTTATCGACAAGGTATTGTTCAGTCTTTAATCTTTAATGCTCTATCATCTCCAGGCTTTCTATTTAATTTTTGTTCATGCATTAGCAAGAACTTTGTAGTTCATCTACCGATAACTTGTCAATATCATTGGATTATTCGATTGAAACCATCGCATACTTGAAGCATTCGGACAATGATCAGAGAATCCTTTCCACCACTTGTACTTCTGACATGTCTTGTCCAAAGTTTCTCATGTCATTTGCTAGAGTCATCACACGACCAAAGTAACATGTTACCCCTTCTCCATCCTTCACTTCGAGGTTGTTTGTTTTTTCTGAGAAGCACTTCCTGACCTCTTTTGCCTGCGTCGCGTAGACTACGTGCAGACGTTAAAGTCTACAGATTGTTTGTTTTTAGAAGACTTTTCACTAGAAAAATCTTCTTGAGGTCCACATGGAGAAGACATTACATATGCACTTCTAACATCTTCTAAAGATACAAAACAAAAGTTTCCTTCTTCCCAAAACCATCGACCCTTCTACCCTCCTCCTTCCCTTCACCATCGTCGGCCACCCGCCACCGCCTGTAGCCACCGTCTCACCTTAGTATTCTACCGGAGCAAAATGATAAGAGGCATATAAGGATGGTGAAGTGGGTTCCCGATGTTCGAAATCAATACTTATACCGCAGCCACCGCCGGCCTAACCTTGATGTTTAGATTCAATTACCCCAAGATTTTAACTTTAGGAGAACGTATCTCCATCTATTGAAACCCGCACCTGCAATTTGCACGATTAACGATTTGCACGAAAACCACACCTACGATTTGCAAGTATCTCCATCTTTCTATTATGTCTGTGACTACGTACTGTTGAGGATGGTGATATAGGGTTTTCGACAACGGGTGGCCGGGTGTTTGCGTGCATGTGGTTGCTTGTGTCTACGCTTGCGGTGGCTCAGGCATTTTTGTATCTGGCTAAATCTAAAGTTGGTAAGAGGCATAGGAGGATGGTGAAGTGGGTTCTAGGTCAAGATCTCACCTTTGCATAGTTTCTTGCTGCTGATGTTGATAACAATAGGTTTGTGAGATAATTGTTTGTTTCCAAAAAGTTTGATAATTTAGCTTTATATTCATAGTTTTGGTTTTTCAAGTTAAAACAATCAGTTTAAAACTTTTTAAAGTTTAAAAAATAGGTTTACTTTTGTTACAGAATATTTTAATAGTCTGCAGATTTTAAAAAACAAACAGTCTTTTTTTGTAGACTGCAGATGTTTGATCCACCTCTTATCTTGCATATGTGGTCCTACAGAAAAAACAAACATCACCTTCAAGTGTTTCAAAGTCTCCTCTTAATCTTTGTAGTTGGACTCTCTTAACCCTTGCATTCCCTTGGTATTTATTCTTCATGGTGTCCCAGATTTGTTTTGATGGCTCTTTCTGCGTCATCGTCTTTAAAGTCTTCTTGTCAATGGACTAGAACATATAATTTTGTTGCCTTTAATTTTTTCAACCTGTTCTCTTCAAAGTTTTTCCTGTTGTGCCGATGTGGCTTGTTCATTGACTTTGATTTCTAAATACCCTTCGTCGACTACCTGCAGTATTCTTTTGACCGCAATAGATATTCCATTCGCCATTGAACTAGTACCTTGAAATTGTGATGCTTCTTTTGCAATTATGGTTGGTTGCTTTACTTTCTCCTAGAATGATAAGATCTGATGCCACTTTGGAAGGTATCACAAGCTTTGGTATAATTTTCTGGTGTTTTATTCATTAATAAAACAACTATAAATAACTTCAAGAGACTCCAACTACTTATTAAAATTAAAGACACGTTTACCACTAACTATCAATCAAAGACTCGGACTAAACATGACTAAATTAAACATAACATGCGTAAAATTAAATGCATAAGCCCATGTAGACACACAACAATTCACGTGGCTTGAAGCCTAATATTTTTACTTGACCCAAACCCAAATAATCTACCCACTTCAAAAAGCATCTACGAACTATATCTAATAATAGTATCTTTTATCTATGGTATTTGGGTTGTTTAGTAGCCTCTAAATCAACATTTTAATAGTTCAGATGTCTGAATTGTACGGTACTTAATAGTTCAGGCTGTTTGTTTCGCAAACACATGTTTGAATAGTTAAGACATTTACATCTAAATGGTTAAGCATTATACTGGTGTTGAATGGTTAAGAGGTCTAATGCTGAATGATTAAGACATATTATCTAAATTGGTTAGACATTTGTCTCTAAATAGTTAAACGATATACTAACTCTTAATAGTTCAGAGGTTCAACACCTAATAATTCAAACTTCTTATTGATTTAACATTTAATCATTCAAACAACCCATTAATAAACATTGAAAAACTATCTATTCGTGTGGCGATTTAAAAACACTTAAACCTTCCCATAATCTTTTCTCAAACAAAAATTCATTTCATCTCACATTATCAGTAGCTTTAATATTTCTTTCTGATAGTAATATATTATGTTTAGTTATATTATAACTTTATATTATATTAATAAATATAATATAATTAAAATAAAAATAGATTAATATATTTTAATACTATGAAATCTATTTAATCAGTAGACAAAATTTTAATATTTAATGTAACTTGCATTATCTAGAAAGACAATAAATTCAATAGCCTATAAAAAAGTATAATAAATTTAAACGTAAATGTACTTTTCTAAAATACAATTTTAGAAATATATAAATATTTATAAAATTTCAAAAAAAAAGCACTTTCACACAAAGATATTAAAGCAATCAATAAATGTACTTTATTATTCATATCCATTACAACTTGTTTTATAAAAATTTATTTATCATATAATCTATGACAGGAAAAAAAAGATAAAATGAGAAGGAAAATAATTAATTTACCAAGCCCACGAACCAGCCCAACCACATGGACCTGCAGCCGTAAATCAATGTACGGACAAAACGTGCTAGTTTTTTATAAAAAAAATAGAATAGATTGTGGTCAAGAGATTATGTACGTTTTCTGTTTCAAAGTTTATTACTACTTAATTAACCATCAATCACGTATCTTATAAATTATTATTCCTCTTTGTAACACGATGACAACATCGGAGTATGTTTTTAGAACGATTGAGTCAATCGTATTCTTAGTTCATTGGTTATATCAGATTTAAGAATTTGATCAGGTTTTGTAATCTTATGAACTTAAATAAATAGATTTTTACCACTTGGGTTGTGTAGTCTAGTCATACGAAATAAAGTTTATGTTTTTTAATTCAAGTTTAAACTTGATAGAAATCAAATTTATTTTATATTTTAAATATAGTGTATGTTCACTGTCAAATAATAAATAAATAAATAAAATACGGACGGTGAGCTATTAAATTAATCAATTTACGAGGTTTTAAAGGAAAAAAATTATACTAAAATCCAATTCGATTAGTCAAGTTCACAAAAACACGATTAAAATAGTATAATTATATTAGTTAAATACTCAATTTCTATACGCTTCTAGTCACCTAATTTGTACCATATACTCGTTTTATTTCCCTTTGAAGTATCATGCATTGATTATAAGATAAAGGTGACATTTTTATTCACCATAAATACTTTTTAAACAACAAATTCGGCACATTAAACCATATATATAAAATCATTATATTTTCTGCACAAAACTAAATTCATACCCGACCCGTTTGAGCAATGGGCACAATTATGGATCAATCATACCCACCACCGGCCACCATGTGAGCAAAGACACGACTTTAATGGGAAAACAACACCCACAGGCCACACCCACAACCAAAACCAAATTTTCTTCTTTCTGCTGAACGAATCAACTGAATCTTGAACAGTGAATTCCCAAATTTTAGTTGCAAAAACACTTAAGAAAATGCAATCAAATTTCCCAAAATCTATTCTACCCGTTTCTTTAATCCCAAAACACCAACATCAAGCTTTGTGTAGGATTGTTTCATGTGCAAACAGTTCTTCTTCTTCATCGTCTTCTTCTTCAGAGAACAAACATGGGTTTAAGCTTCTGGGCCACTCGATTGGTGACATGAAATCGAGGATGAATGATTTTGATGGCAGTGAGTATGATTTCCTTGTTATTTTTATGCATATTTTTGCAGTATCATGTAATCAAATCGAACCATTTGTTGAAATTCATGTTCTTGTTAATTTGCTTTTTGATTCTTGGTTTAATTGTAATGTTTTCAAGATTTCCCTTTTGGGTTCTGTTGAAATCATTGATCTTGATCATGTTTTGAGGAAAGTCTCGGTTTTTTTCTTTCACTCCACAGTACCTTTAGGACTCCCAAGATTTCTTGAAGAAATTTAGTAATGTGTGCTTTAAGTACCAACCTTAAGGTTCAATTTGGGTTAGCTTCAGTTTGTGGGTCACAAAGGTTAATATGATTGTTAAGTCCCCTTTGTAAAAAAAAGACTATAAAATGAAGAAACCATGGAAGAAATTGTTGTTAATCATCAAAAAGATGAACTAATTTATAAGTGCCCTTGAGATTTTTGCATTTATCTTTTATTTAAACTACAAAAGGAATTCTAGGGTATGCACATACATGCTTGCTCCACCATTCCTTCCATATATGAATTAAGTCTTGTGTTTATGCTATGAAAGGTTCGGTGCAAGATGCATTAAACATTTGGGTGTCGAAAACAACAAACTTTTTGAATGAAGTGGCTTCTCCACTTGTCAAGAATGTTCATGATAAAAATCCTACAATGGGTAATGCATATGAGCTCAGTGACATGGAAGAGTTCTTCATGATGGAGCAGACTATTGATGGCCAAACACCAGGTGGTGATCTTTCATTGGCTGCTATCATCTCCATTGAGCAGTTTAGCAGGTGAGCATAAGTTCCTAAAATGATATTTATTCAACTAGATTTGGCAATTCTGCTATTTAATTATATATGGGTTGGTTTGGGTTGTGTTTCCTCAAACAGATAAAATAAAAAATAAAAAATACGCTAAAAGGGAAACTGTTTGAATGGTGTGTACGACCAAACATTTTTTTAACTAAACAACCATCTGTATTATTTTGTTTTGAGATCTTGATGATTATTCCAATGATATTGTTTTTGTAATCACTATAATTTAGAAGTGGATACAAAGTGAGTTAACTAAACTTGACCGATCCATTTTGACATTTACCCGCCCTGCTTGTCATGCCACCTCTGTATCAGCCCATATAACATTTCAACATTTTCATTATATCTCAAGTTATGAATATAGATATGCGATTATCAGTCTCATTTACCTTAAAATTCGAATGGGGAGGTGATTCTTATGCCAACAAAGTTACTTAATGCACCACAAGGCTAGTTGTGTGTTTTACCATCTGCTATTGCTATTGGACCGTGTCGTGTGTGAAGTAATTTTGGTAGTGTACACATCGCCTTTTCTTAAAATGGGACGCACAAAACGGAGGATAGCGAATGAAAAGTTTCTGATTTTTCGGTGTCATATGCAGGATGAATGGATTAACAGGGAAGAAAATGCAGAGAATCTTTAAAGCACTCGCCCCTACACACGTGTCTAATGATGCCCGTAATTTGGTGGAATATTGTTGCTTTAGGTTCTTGTCTAGGGATAGTTCTGAAATTCATCCCTCCCTGAAGGTTTGTGGGTTCAAATTACTCTGTAAATTATCATTTATTATGTTTCATAATATGAGCTAAAAACTTTATTTATGATTTTTTCTAAGAAAAGTAGAAATTTCAACCCATTTACGTATTGTTTTGTCAAACAGGGGAAGCTACAAAAATTTAACTGAAAATGAAATATGTCAAATGGGTGGAAAGTCATTCAAAGTGTATTAAGATGCATAAAACTTCCAAAATTGCTTTATTAAGAAATGGACAAATGGGTGTGTGGATTTTGAGGTCATTTGGGCTAATTCAAGTTTCATAACTAATATGGACTTCCTATATTTCTCGTAAAATTTAACATCGTGCGTCAATCATTGTAAGACATGCTACAATTTGTAAGATTTTGGTATTCGATTTATTAAATAATCCATATCATTCCAGAAGTTACATGTTTGACGACAAAAAAATAATATGAACCCCCTTTAGCTTTTGGAAAGAATCTGTATTTAATTTGGCTTCATTTCCTTAATATTTATCATTTGGTCTACCTATATGCTTTGTTCTTATTATAGGAGCCGGCATTCCAAAGACTTCTATTTATAACAATGCTTGCATGGGAGCATCCATACACCAATGAAAAGGAATCTCGGGGTACAATTGGAGTAAAAGCTTCATTTCAGGTTCATTTTTCTGTACGTAATCCTTCCTATTGTCCTCCACTAATTATATTACTTTTAATTCTATATATAGAATGAATATTATACATACTCTTCGTGGAAATTTCCAAATAGTCAGGATCTGTGTGCTTTCCGTTTAGCATTTTCACTTTTGGGTCCCACACTGTGGTTTGTAGAAGTGATTGGTCAATAATGGTTCCACGTACTGAAAATAAAGATGGGAAGGACAAATAGAGGATGGAGAATGGAGAAAAACGATATAACAACTGAACAATAAATGTTTTTTAAGTTGGATTCTCTTTTAGTATCTTTTTTGGTAGTTTAGGCACATAGAAGTTCTCTTCTCCCGCATGTCATATTGATGTTTCTATATATAGGTTTCATTTCGACCTCTTTATTTAGCAACAGGTCAATTTTGTGCGTGTCTCATCTCAAATTGGTCCAATGGGTCAAATGAGTTGAAAGTCACCCAATATCTATTTTACATAAATATAGCCATATGGCGTTATAAATCATTTTGTCCAGAATATTTTATAGAAAGTTTAATCTTAATTAGTACATTATCTAGTTATAAATATTTTTAAGAAATGGACTAAAAAATGGTTGTTGGTGCCCATTTTGACCCAAGTTTAAAATGGCATGTTTCCGCCTCATTGGTATCAGGCACATATTCTCACCTCTACTTCTATTCATGTTCAACATTCTATGTATCAAAGGGAGAGAGTCACACTTTATACCTTCAAATATACATACAACATCATAAATCATTTTGACATTACCACGTAAATTTTTTATACACTTTTAAGAATGGGCTAAAAAATGGTTGCTGGTGACCGTCTTGACAAACACTTAAAATGACCTGTTTTGACTCCATATCCATTAGGCATATATTGCCACCCCTACTTTTACTCATGTTTCAACATTCAATGCATCAAAAGGAGGGTGTCATGAATTATACCTTTGTAAAAATAATTTATTTTTCATTGAAGAGGAAACTTGTTGGAGAAGAAGCTTTTATCCGCATTGCCCCTGCTATCTCAGGCCTAGCAGATTGGCCAACAGTGCATAACGTTTTCAAAGCTCTTTCTGGTGGTCAGAAAAGCATCTCCTTCCAAGTATGGTCCAAATATATTGATGAACTTCTCAAGTAAGCTTCTCACTAACATTTTCTCTTAGCATTCAGTTTTGTAATCATCTAAACTACCTCTTGACAATTACAAAACTAGGTACCTTCAATACCAAAATTATATTGTCAATAGCAAAACCGCAAATTTTGAATTAAAACATTCCTAAAAGGGAAATGTTGTTTCTTTCTTAAAGGTAGCAATTTCAACCTTATTTGTATGAAATGGGTCATTTCGGGTTGCATTTGTTTAATAACGGGTCAAATTGGTTGAAAGGTTTATACCGTGTTTTATAACAAGAAAACTATATTGTTATCTTCATAACATAACTTTTGCAATCGTATTTAACAAAATTTAACTCTTCATAAAACAAAAAAATGATTGAAAAAGGTTGGCTGGTCTCTCTAGTGTAACCTTTTATCGGATTACCTGTTTCACCACCTCTAATATCAGGAGATCTCCAAAAGGAAATTTATAGCATGTATATTAGGATAGAAGAATACTACTTACAATTTTGAAAAATAGTTTTCTTGATCTCCTACTGAGGATTATTTCTTTGACAAACTTTTCCAACATTGGAGAGTGTATGAGGGAAGGAAATCATACAATGTAAAAGAAATTTCTGAGACTTCTGGGGAGCGGATCTTATGCCTTGGATCTAGCCGAAAAAGACCTGTTCTTAAATGGGAGAATAACATTGCATGGCCTGGAAAACTAACCCTGACTGACAAAGCACTTTACTATGAGGTACATCTCATGTCAGTTGTCACTTTACATAAAGTTAAAATAATAGTCGATAATTTTTTTTATCATACTTCACTTGCTTAAAAAATTTTGTAGGCAATTGGACTTAAAGGCAAGGTGGATGTTATTAGAATGGATCTTACAAGACTTGGTTCACGTGTAGAGAAAACAAGGGTTGGACCGTTCGGTTCTGATCTTTTTGACTCTGCTATCTCTGTTACCTCCGATCCAGAGTGAGTAAGCTTCAATAACTCATCTCCTTGATTTCTTCACCAATAGAAAAATCTTGAATTATTTTATTTAAATTTTATTATTTCAACCCATTTACTAATAAGTTGGTCTTTTGGGTTTACATTGCAAAGTCTCATGGGATAAATTAGAAAAATCAGCTAAAATAGAAACCAATCAAAAGTCCTCCAATGTGTATTTTCAGTGCATACAACCTTTTACAAAATTTTGATTTGAAAATTAGATTTTTATTGTATTTTATTCTCTTCTGTTTGTAATCTCGTTTGGCACTTCAGTTTTTCTGAAAGTTTCAAAATTTAGACAAAAGTGTGTTTGGGACAACCCAACCCCTCCATACAAAATGCATGTTCTGATAATTTTGATGTATTACCCAATTTTTAATTCAACTTAAAATCATGGCCATATATCAGGTCCAAACCATGGGTACTTGAATTTGTGGATTTAGGAGGTGAAATGAGGCGAGATGTATGGTATGCTTTCATTAAAGAAGTCATTTCTTTGTACCAATTCATAAGAGATTTTGGACCTGAAGAAGGTGATAAATCAGTAAAACATATTTACGGTGCTCAAAAGGGTTATTCAAGAGCTAAAACTTATGCCATTAATGGCATTGCAAGACTCCAAGCTCTTCAATTCAGTAAAAAACTCTTGGATGAACCTACTAAACTTGTCCAATTTTCATATTTACAAAATGCACCTTATGGAGAAATTGTTTGCCAAACGCTAGCAGTAAATTGTTGGGGTGGACAGCTGATTACAAGATTTAAGGAAATCGAGTTTGATGATGTGAGATCAGATGTTTATAGTAGTCATGTTTATGATATTGATGGTGGGGTGTACATAAGAAAGTGGATGCGGCATTCATCGTGGAATTCTAGTGCTTCTATTGCCTTTTGGAAGAATACTTTATTGAAACAAGCTCTTGTTTTGAGTAAAAGTCTGGTTGTTGCTGATAAAACATGGGTAGAAAGGGCGGCGATAATGTGTCGGCGTAAGTATGCTGAGGTTGAGAAGACACAAGCCACAATTGATGCTGCCATGATTGAAGGGATTCCTAGTAATATTGACCTTTTTAAGGTTGTAATTCAAGCTATGTGGTACTCCTGTGTCCCATTGAAAATTGCAACTTTTACTACATGTCTATCAATGCAAACATAGGAAGGTATTCAGCTTTGGTTCAATTTCTATTTTGGGTAATCAAATTTCATGAAAACCCTCAAAACTATCAAAATTTTGAATGGGGTTTCTGCAAAGAATATCAACTACTTTTTCAATGGTCTCGATTTGGTCATCGTACCTTTTTTATTTTTTTGTAAATTTGAGTCGTTAATAGAGGGGTTTGTGTACCATTTGAGTCATTTTGTAATCGGTAAGTTTAACACTTATAATAAAACATTTTATTACATATATTTAACATTTATATATATTATCATTTTTGACAGCTGATTTTTTGTATACGAAGTGACCCAAACAGGACACAAAATCATTTTTAATGACTCGTGTACTAGAAAATGCAAAGATTATAATGGCGCAAATGAAAAAGTACGTTTATGATAGTTAATGAGGCAGTACATCTAAACAAAAGTTAACATTTTTTACATGAAAGTTATAGATTACCTTACATTGTAATTTTAAGAAAGTTTGACAGGTGTAAAACAAGGTTATTACCTGAAATAGAAGTGGGACCAAAGTTGGTTACCTTTTACCATTTGTAACTGTTGTAAGATACGAAAACATTTGTTTCCAACTATTTGTATGGTCAAAGAACAACTTCCATGGGACAGAGGGAGTGCAATATATGACAAAGTAGTTAATATTATTAGTTTTATTTTTTAAAGGTCATGTTCGGATTTAATGTTGCTTCATCATATGGTTTAGGAGCTCGTGCTTCCTTTAACAGTCATTGGCAAAAACTTTGGAAAACTTCGACGTTGGGAGGAGCCTCACTTGACCGCATCTTTTCTTGCATTTGTATATACACTCATCTACAGGTTTTTAAGAACACACATCCAAACACCCCCATGAATTTCATATGTCTCATGATATAAGCCTAATTTAGTTTATGAAATTTAATGTTTCTTTCATTCTTCAGGAATTTGTTGTCATATGTGTTCCCTGTGACATTGATGGTTTTGGCAACAAGCATGTTAGTATTAAAAGGGATCAAGGAGCAAGGTCGCCTCGGAAGAACTTTTGGCAAAGTTACCATTCGTGATCAACCACCGTCTAACACAATTGAGAAGATCATAGCCGTTAAAGAAGCTATGCGCGATGTGGAGAAACATATGCAAAGTATTAATGTTTCGCTTCTGAAAATCCGTACAATTATTCTTGCAGGCCAACCACAGGTTAGTCATACTTCATCTTTCTAACAAAGTAAATAAATTTAGCTAAAATAATAATTTGTCGGCAGAAGCTATTTATGTTATTAAATTAGTTTTCAAGGTTTCACTATGTTGTTATAAGGGGAAGTTTGGTTTCGCTTTTTGAAACTAGTTAACTTGACAAATGAACAAGCCTGTCCAAACACTGTCTCCTACTTCTCCTACAACCAGGGGTGTAACTAGCCAAATAGAGCCATAGATCAGCTAGGATCGAACTCAATTTGTTTCGAGCTCTATAGCTAAAGCTCGGGGCAAGCTAATGGGTAATTTTTTATCTCGTGCTCTGCTTGGACTCTGCTTGTTCATTATCTATTAAGATTTTTATTATTTTATAAGTTATAGTTATATATATAACATGATATATATTATTTAGTCTTTTATATCACAATTATACACATTGTTTATTACGTATGTGTGTGTATAATATATACAC
>BJCM01166287.1:0-10017 GCA_018326385.1 Flaveria bidentis | reverse complement strand
CACAAAACAAAATCAATTGTAGAGTCAAAAGACAGATTGTCTTTTGACTTGTGACTATGACATGCCATAGCTCACATCCTAATATATTACAAAAAGGATAAAGTACATGAAGTAGAAAGTTACAAACTCAAGACCTCAATGTACATTTACCAAAAGCATGGACCTTTTCACCAACTCATGTAAGTTGGTGAATTTACAGAGTTGCAGCGGAAAGGGGTCCAACTTTATGGAAAAGTACATCAGATAAATCATGTTGTTTAAAGTCTTCGGAAGAAATCTGTCTTCAAGCGTTGGCTTCGGAAGACTTTGTCTCTGAAGCTTCGGAAGACTTCATCTTTGGCTTCGGAAGATATTGGTCTTGGCTTCGGAAGATTTCACACTTAGAATATTTCTGTTGCATGTGTGAAGCTTCCAAAGCATTATTTTTCAATGTACTTGTACAACATCCAGGAGAGACTTTGGGTGTTTGGATTGCATCAGCCTCT
Source organism: Flaveria bidentis (assembly GCA_018326385.1). Taxonomy (NCBI): domain Eukaryota; kingdom Viridiplantae; phylum Streptophyta; class Magnoliopsida; order Asterales; family Asteraceae; genus Flaveria; species Flaveria bidentis. The sequence goes on along the minus strand of BJCM01166287.1, from coordinate 9,532 downwards.
TGATATAATCTCTATAGTAGGAAAATAAGGTAATTTGATCGAGATGGGTAGTCTTTAATAACTTCATAGGTTAAGCTTTGCACGTATGGGTACACGCTAGGAGACCTGTGTGAGATGATTATTCAATTCTAGAGCTCTTCATGATGTGGCTCATGCCGATCTAACTCGCCACTAACTATCAAAACTCCACCTTTTCGGATCTCAGCTTACCGAGGCAAGACTAACATCATGTTCTTTTAACAATGAATGGATATACACTTTTATAGGTCAAAATGATTTAAAAGTCCGAACTTGAATCTAATCCATGTGATCGCTCCTTGGTTTTTGCTTTTGTGCGAATCACGACCTTATTTATGTGGATGTGTTTGTTCTATTTTGAGTTGGTGTTTCAAGATTAGATATCATGTGCGTGACTTACTCATAAACCAATACACTATGATGTAGGCAAAAATATATGAGATAGGGTAGGATGGGACTCGAGGTGACAACTCAGCCGTGACAAGGGGTTACATGTTGCGGCTTGACTAAAAAAGGTCCTAAGATGTCGCTCGACTCAAAGAGGTCACAGGTCACAACTTGACTCGAAGAGGAACACGAAGCAACTTTCAATCTTAGTGATTTTTAGGTAAACAAAGATTGATGAAAAAGAAGCTTAGTAAGGAAGGAAGAAAGATTTTCATTAGTTGCAAGAATATATTCAAAACACAAGAAAACAAAGGATGTAAGTCAAATTCTGTTAGAAAGGATAACACAAAAGTAAGTTGTAGACAGAAGCAACTGAAAGTGAAGTAAACTATAAAGAAAATAAACATCAATATTATATAAGAAATCTTGTTTTTTTTATTTTTATAAATATTAATTTACAAAAGACTGGTGAGGCATAGCTTAGCTAGGCTCCAACCAACTAACGTCGGTAGGCATCCCCTTCCCTTCCCAACAACAAACTGCCTTCAAAAAACTTGGCTTTCAATTCTTCTGTTTGTTGTCCACCAAATTCCCCTTCTTTTTTTTTCTTTTTTCTTTGTTGTTAGGGTTTCTACTTCAGGCCCACAAACATACACTACCAATCCCAAATCCAATCAACTAACCCAACCGTTACGGAATCATTACGCAATAATTTCAAATTGCGATTTGATCACCACATTAAATTCATCTCTGCTTTCCATACAAATCGCCTTTCTCGTTTTTCTCGCACTTTCAGGTGATTCTCCCTTCCCTTTCCAATGATCATCGCTTTAAACATATCGAGTGAATTCGATTGGTTTCTGTAAATCTTCAACTATTGTCGATGAATTAGTGTATGAAATCAAAGTTGGCCATACTCTGTGTTTCTAGTGATTGTTTGTGTCTCATTTCTAATATTGGCTAGGTTTATTGTAACGATCGCTTGTTCATTTTCAGGAGAGGGAATTAAATATCTATCACTTTTCTTTTCTTTCAATTTTGGATGCAAAGATGAAACCAGAACTTCTGGAGGTTCAACCGCAAGAACTCAAGTTCAGATGTAAGCTCATCTCTCACTCTTTACAACTATCTCTTGTTAGATGATATTTATGTTACAAGTTAAAGTTTAGTTGCATGAAACTCAATGCTGGTATAAAGATTTCACTGCCATGGATGATTTCTTGAAACCAATGTGGTAAATCTCACAAAATAGTCAAGTTATAATTTCACTGCACCAGTCAGGAAGCTGCTTTTTGCTTCCATTGAAAGTGAGATACAACAGCTTTTATACAAAGCATCTCACCAGTTTCTTTATCAATTATCATCCCACCCCAGAATATGTATAGTATACAACACACACACACACACGTGGATTTAAAATGGAAGGTGAATTATGCGCCTCTAGAAAGTGGTAGATGAATCATGCTTGAGATTTGTTTTACAGGATTGTTGGTTGGTTTCATGTATAAACGACCATCAACTGAATATAGTTTCGATGACCTTGTGTTTCTGGTGATTAACCTTAGACATTATGTTATGTAATCTCATTCAAGTAAGGCAAGATGTGCCATATGTCTCAGCAGGGGCTGAGCTAGGAAGTTTTTCCAGCGGGTTTAGTAAATATATAGATAAATATTTCTGTGGGTGCTACAAAATCAGAGGTGTCATAAAGGAAATTTCTTACAAAAGTTATTTGCAAAGAACTCACAGGTTCAACAAAAGCATATGTGGCTCTACCCTTTGTATCAGGTGATAGAATTTTTATATCACCTCTCATGCCTCGCCTATGACAAAATGATCAGTCATGCATTAATACAACTACATTTACAGTAACTGGTCATTTTGATAAAATGTGATGTTTTCTTGAAGAATCTACTAACCTTCTATTTTGGTTTTCATGTTTCTCCAGTTGAATTGAAGAAACAAAGCTCATGTTCTGTTCAAATGATCAATAAGACCAGTCATCATGTTGCTTTCAAGGTGTTATGAGTTCTGTAATCTTCAAGATTTTCATCTTATATATTTTTTTTTCAAAGTTGAACTGCAGTAGACTTAACCGATGAATTCATATTCGGCAGATCAAAACTACCAATCCTAAGAAATATTGTGTCAGACCAAATGCTGGAGTTATTGATCCAAATGCATTGTGTGATTTTTCAGGTATATGCTTGCTTACTGAACTTTTGGAAAAGTTTAATTTTGCTAAACTCTTACTGAATGAGGTTTTTCCTTTATTTGCACATTAAATTTAACTTGAAGGCCATAATCTTTCTTGTTTGCTCTTGTTTTAGTACACATAATTTAACTAAACATATTTATGCAATTACTATATCAAGTAAACAATGAGGAATTGTTAGTTATCTAATTGTCAATTCTTCCACATAACTTTAGTCTTTCTGTTTTACTATACAAGTAGTTGATAGAAGTGTTTGAATTTTATTAAATGTATAAAATATCTTCCAACATTGAGAAGCTAGTGTACTTTTATTGTTAATAAGGGCCATTACTCAATAGCATAAATCATCTCATTGAAGAGGCCAACCGGTAATCATAGACTGAAATTTTGCCAAGATCGCTGCACCTTCATGAAACATACAGGAATAAGTAGTGTCTGATGTTTCTGGGATTTGGTTGCTTAATTCTGAGTGAATTGTTTAAATCATTTTGTTAATAACTGTCATTGATATGGTGCAGTTACTATGCAAGCGCCAAAGGTAGCTCCTCCAGATATGATCTGCAGAGACAAGTTCTTAGTTCAAAGCACCATTGTGCCAGAGGGCACAAAGGAGGAGGATGTCACATCTAGCATGGTTAGTGTTTTTCTGTCTCATGAAGATACTTCTTTTTATGGTAATGTTTTTACCTGATTCTTCAATGTGTCAGTTTGCTAAAGAGGATGGTAAAGTTGTTGATGAAAAGAAGCTTAAGGTGATCCTCATCTCCCCACCAGACTCCCCAGAATCATCACCAATTGATGAACCATTAAAGCTTGTGGACAGTAATGAAAACAGAGAACTGAAAGATGACATAGTTCAACAAAACAGCTCTCATGCTATGGTAAGGCCTTAATGTGCATACCAAATGTTGATGTAGGACATATGTAGAGGTGGTAATTTCTATTCTTTAATGCATTGGATGTGCTGAACATAAAACTTGCATAAAAGTGAAATGAATCAAGGGGGCCAAATGGGTTGATTGTTGCCCAAAATTTCATTGATATGTTTCCAACCTATTATTACAGTTTGCTTAAATAGATTTGATATTAATTTGATTGTGACCTTGAGGTCATGGATTCTGCAGTGGAAACCTCTTGACCAAGTGAAGGGTAAGGCTGTGTACATCAAATCGCTAGTGATCCCGGCCCCTCCCTGAACCCTGCGCAAAGTGGGAGCCAAGTCAAGCACCGGATCGTATTTTTCATTCTTACATTTTATTTATGAGATTGCAAAATTTTGAAAGTCAGTTCAGCCTGTTTTGTTTAGTGTTAATGAAACCTGTTACCCAACCTGCCCAGCCCACCGTTTTGCTACCTCTAGACTTATGTGGACAGGTGCCAACTTGCATGTCTTACATTTTACGGGTGTATGGGTTGGAACTTCTCCGGTGTTTATTCATTATGTCTCTTGACTGTAACTTATCCAAATCTTGATCTAACTAAAATGGGTGGTATATTATTGGATTCAAATGTATTTCAGGTTGTTGAGAGCATGGAAGTGCCTAAAGGAGATAGTGAAAGTGTAGAAGTCACTAGGAAAGAAGAATCTTCAAAAACGAAAGAAGCTGTAAAAACAATAGGAGAACCTGTAAAACCAATCCAAGAATATGCAAAAAGAAATGAGGAGTTTATGCAGATGAATGATATGGAAGAGCGGGTATTAGCCAAAGATGTAGAAGAGATGAAGTCAAAATTGAAAGAACTTGAGTCAAAGCTTACTGAGGTCAGCTATGTTTGTGCTTCTTTGGTGCAAGATATCCTTTGAGTTATGCTATGTGGAATTGTTTTTTGGCTTGTTTCGGTTAACCAAATCTGTGGATTCCTCAGGCTAAAGCAACTATCCTACATCTAACAGAAGAAAAACGATCAGTTACCCAGGAGAAACACTTCTTACAGGGAGAATTGGTATGTGTTCTCAATCCATATATTTACTGTCTATTTTTTTTAGAAAGTAAGTTAACCTGCTCAAGAGTTTGAGGTGTTATGCATATTTCTACTTAGTGTCAGTTGGTCTCTGAATAGGTTTAAATGCACATTGTTTCCAACTATACTCTTGGAACCGAGTGAGTTTGTCATATTGATGTCCGTGTCTGGTTTAAATTTTTCTCATTTACCTTGTATTTTTGTTGATTTACTTATTTTCTGGTTAGTGATGTTAGTGTCTGTTTGTGCTTGACACGATTAAGCAGGTTCCAATGCTAATCTGTTTTGACATATTTGAGATTTTGCCCACACTCTAATGTCTTAATTGTTAAGAAATTGGAGCCAGATGTGCTTAGAAGGTCACAAATGTTCATGTCTTCTTGTTGCATTCTATATGGTGTGCAGTTACTGGTAACATGTTTGAACTGACGTAATAATATAGTGGTTTTTTATAGTAAGTATATTTTTATGGGATTTAGTTAAGTATGTGCATGAATCTTATGTTAAAATCTCTAATATGCAAACGTTATTGATTATGCCCTCCCTCCTTTCTGAAAGTGTAGCTTCTACTGACCTAAATGTATAGCTGAAAATTAAAATTATAAAATGGTTTAGTCACAACAAGGGAACTATAATATTGACGTATATTCCCAGAACTAGTTAACATGTAATGTTTTAGTACCAGTCAAAAAGGGTCAGACTGAGCCCACAAAGACTTTTCGGTCTTTTCTTTTCTTGATTTTTTTTATTATTAATAAACGAAGAAGTATATTACATAGACAACACAGTTACCAAAACCGAACAATGTAGGAGGAGGTTTTGTCTTGTGAATACACTTTTGGTGACTTTCACCTCATTTACATTTCAGTTAAGTTATACTGATTTGATTGGTTGGATTCACTGAAGTCTGAAATGTTATGATCACTTAATTTGTTGATGGGTTTTGATGTTTGAACTGCAGGATTTGGTGAGAAGTAAGAGACACAGGGCTCAGGCAGGATTTCCATTGCTGTTTGTTTTTATGGTGGGACTTGTGAGCCTTTATCTGGGATACCTGTTGCACAGCTGACCAACAAGTTTAACAAATTGTATGAGAGTAGTAGCAACTGATTTACACTGTGTAAATAAAGGGTCTAAAATTTATACTTGTCTAAAAACATATTAAAATCCCGTCTGTTTCAAGTAATTGGATCCATAGACAAATTAAATATTAATATTCTATCTTGGTAGAATCTTTTGAAATTATTATACCTTTTTATTTGAATTTTTGGCAATCACAGTATATGAAAATTTTTCATAGAAGTCATAAATGAGATTTATGTGAAAATAAGTTCACCTTTTGTTTCAAAGTGTCAACTAAAAGAATCCAAATTGGTGTCAGTGTGTGTGAATTCCGGTGGCATCATCCATGGGGGTACTAGAGATGTGAGTTAGAGTCTCCGTTCATCTCTACGCTTGAACTCGACTTGACTAGGCTTCATCTTATTGTCTATTCTTATTCATGATGGCAACAATATTGTGATTTTCGGTTTTAACAGATTAAAATAGATTGTGCAATATATGCCGCTTAATCAGTAGATATTCAATGTTGATCAAATTGTTTATAGAATTCAATTAAAGCTCTGCAAGGAATGCACCCTTGCTAGTAGTGATTAAAACTTTCACAATCCATGATGTGGACAGGATTGAGAAAATCTTTGAAGCGATTAATAAAATTCATAAATTTATTCATATACTTTTGATTGTTTCGTACCCAGAGCAGGGCATGGAAAGATTGAAAAAAATACTTTGAGGTAAATAGTAGTGATTTTTAACCCAAAAAATTATTCTCGAACGATTCCATATGCAATCACAGTGAATTTGTTGACATCCAAAAATAAAAAAATAAAAAAAAAACATTTATTTTCTTAAAAAAAATTACTGGTGATTACCATTAATTTTTGTACAGTCCTATTTTTCAGTAATTGAACGTGAAATACTATTTCATATTTTATTTCATAGAATATATAATTTGAGAAAGCTCATTGTGAACGATGGTTCCATTTTGGCAATTATTAAATAACAATAAGGGAGATAAACGTTCAAGGTCTACAGTCAACTCATAAACAATAAATAATTCACGTCATGCTTTTGAAATGGTGGGGATGCAAGTAAGCGAACTTGATAGCAAAAGATGTCATCATATGTGATGTGATGCGTATTTCCGTATAAAAAAAGATGTGTCTATTCCCTACTTTGACCCAGTCCAAGCTTTACTTTCTCTCTTAGCCACATAAGTACACTTAGATTATACACCCTTTTAGCTGTAGGACAACTTCTTTTAAATACTTTAACTTAAACCTTATATATTTTAACTTAACCTTAAATATAAAGTGCTAGAAACTTAAATGTATATATTAGAAACTTATTTTACATCTAAAATAAATAAAAACATAACAATTTACGAAACTTAACACTATTGCTTCATGAGAATCTCCCATAGGTTAATGGAAAAAGATCCTTTAGATGCAGAGGGTGAACAAGATGACTAGAGAAACAAGACAATCTACAAAACTAGTAATGTCTATTGGCCCTATCATAAACGGGTGTTCTTTTCGTAATCAGACTTTACTACAAGAATAAGTATTTGTCTATTAGACTAGGAATATTTTGTATTTTTATTACATAGTTCAAGATAGTAAAATGACAATTATGCATCTATAGATATATTGTACCATTAAGAAGAGGGCGACGATGTGAGCTATTCCAATATTGTCAATGAGTTAATTAAGTATAGTAAGAGTAGAAAATATATGATTACCCTTTAAGGCTTCTTCTTGTCATCTTTTATGTTGACAAATGATTTTACATGGTATATGGTCTCCTTGGTCCGATCTTTGTTAGAGTTTATTCACAATTGATTATGTTTGGTAAGTGGTTCCCAAAGGATCCACATTCTCGGATTGGTGTTGAATATTGTTCCAACCCATATCTTGAAATTGGCCGGTTTCACAATTTTTCAAAAATACTATTATGAAAAGCTTTTAAAGTTTATTTTTTGTTTTAAAGCACCATCAAATATGTGACAAGTTGAATTCCATTAAGTAGATATATCTTAATTGGGACCTAAAATTCTAGAATTCGTATCCTTACATAATTGTATATAATTTTGATATCTTTCACTTATTTTAAAACATCTTGTAACATAAATATAAAAGCTTTAATAAAGTTTTCAACATAACGTGCCTGCCTTGCATTATTAAATTGATAATATGCACAACACATTGAATATGAAAAGATCTGCAATCACAAATCTCATGATATTCTAATTTGTATTGTTTGAAGTGTTATCAAGTGCAATTAAAAATATATTTGTAAATTAAAAGTATTTATTATATTATTAAAAAAAAAATTAAAAATATAATTCTAGGGTATGTGGATACGGAAAAAGATTAAACGCAAATGAGCGGTGTCATAAAGGTACGATTCGAGTAAACTGTGTGGAACCGACTAAGCATTACTAGTTAAGTTCACAGCGTTACTTAAATCTTTATAAGTAAATGAATTCAGTTTATGCTTTTTTTCTATAATTTTAAACTTCAACATCTAAGTATAGTACGACTTATGTGCTTATAACGAATTTGAAGTGTCTTTCGAATCATATCGGTCAACTGAGGGTTGTTGAAGTGGCCAAAAGACAAAGCTTCTTGAATCACAAACTTTGACATCCGATCCTAAACAGTGTTAACATTGTAATGAAAGATTACACCTTCTCCACCCAATAGTGTTTGTTCATCATACATATAATTTTTCAACGCATTATGAAACATCTATATGATTTGTTTCTTCAAAGTTTTGTTTTAATTTTTGGCTAGCCAAGCTCCACAAATTTTGTAATGAGCCTTTACAGACCCCTCAATCAAAACAACCAAATCCCAATCTCTCCAAACATATATCTTTCGATTATATGCAAGAACACAAACAACGGTTGGCCCGGTGGACGAACCTAGACCTTTGAGTGATTGTGAGTGAGCTATTATGTATAGAATGAGAGTGAAAAATATAAATCGAGAGTGGCAAGTGTAGAACAAGAGTAGAAAGTGAACATTGAGAGCACTTTTTTGTGTTTTTTGTGTATGCTTTTGTGTTTTAGAGTTGGGTACTCAATCATATCAACTTACACTTATTTATACTTTAGTTAGGGAGCCAAAACTCTAAAACATTGGTCAAAAAGTCACCCAATGGCTATGCAGCCATTAAAAATAGGTATAGTTCCTCAACCAACACCTTGTGTCTGACACTTATTTATACAAGTGACTCCATTAAGCATTCATGATCTAATCATCCATTAGAGTTATAATTCCTCAACCAACACCTTGTGTCTGACATTTGTTGGTGCCGGTAAGACTGAAGTCAAAGAGTGTGATCTCTTCAGACTATCTCAGCACAACATGAAGGATTTAGTAAGTCTACCTTTTAAAAACCCCTCAAGAGATAGAAGAAGATACATGTATGAGTTGTTTTTTATTAGGATGCTTGAAGGATGAAAACAGTTTTGGTAGCTGTAGAGAATATATGAAGAGGTTGATGCAACCCAAACATCTAAAGTCTCTCCTACATGCTGCACAAGTGCATTGAAGAAGAATGCTTTGGAAGTTTCACACATGCAACAGAAATATTCTAAGAGTGAAATATTCCGAAGCCTAGACCAATATCTTCCGAAGCCAAAGATGAAGTCTTCCGAAGCTTCAGAGACAAAGTCTTCCGAAGCTCAACACTTGAAGACAGATTTCTTCCAAAGACTTTTAACAACATGCTTTATCTGATGTACTTTTCCATAAAGCTTGACCCTTTCCGCTGCAACTCTGTAAAGTCACCAACTTACATGAGTTGGTGAAAAGGTCATGCTTTTGGTAACTGTACATTGAGGTCTTGAGTCTGTAACTTTCTACTTTATGTACTTTATCCTTT
>BJCM01166285.1:0-12170 GCA_018326385.1 Flaveria bidentis | reverse complement strand
CATTTCGATGGGGGTGTTGTTACCCATTTCGATGGGGGTGTTGTTACCCATTTCGGTGGGGGTGTTGTTGCCCATTTCGGTGGGGGTGTTATTACCCATTTCGATGGGGGTGTTTTTACCCATTTCGGTGGGGGTGTTGTTACCCATTTCGATGGGTGTGTTGTTACCAATAATGTTGGGGGTGAAATATATGATGGTTACCCGAGTTACGTATAACTTCGGGGGTGTGGCATAAGGCCAAGCATAGGTATGAGGTGAGCGACTTTGTGTTGCAACAGACTCAGATAGAGTTCAATCTTTGTGATTGACTCATATGGGATCTTTGTCGCGTACCCTGGTACTGTGTCAGTCTTCGGACATGAGTCGGGGGTTTGTTTGTCAGACCCCAGCACAGTATCAGTCTTCGGACATGAGTCGGGGGTATTGCATATGATAAAAGTGACGGATGATGAGATCCGTATCACGTACTCCGGTACTATGTCAGTCTTCGGACATGAGTCGGGGGTTTGTGTATCAGGCCCCGGCACAGTATCAGTCTTCGGACATGAGTCGGGAGTATTGCATGAGACGAGATGATCAGGTGAGCGACTTTATGTTGCAACAGACTCGAATAGAGTTCAATCCCTGTTATTGACTCGAATGGGATCTTTGTCGCGTATCCCGGTGCTGTGTCAGTCTTCGAACATGAGTCGAGGGTTTGTGTACAGGCCCCGGCACAACATCAGCTTTCGAGCATGAGTCGAGGATATTGCATGAGACAAGATTCGAGTAATAAAGAGTAATGAGCAAAGAGATGAATGAATGAACGAATGATAATGTATGAAAGAACGAAGTAGGAAATGAACGTTAATGAATTATCGTATTAACGTACTAAACAGGATTCTTGTCATTCGACCTCAGTAATCGTGGCTGAGTGCCACGAAGAGGGTAAAGTCTGACCGGATCTAGAAAGAGTAGTGAACGATAATGTAATACGTTGAATGAACGAAGTTAACGAACGTAATGACGAAGATAATAATGATATTATCTCTATGTACGTATGATGCCTGATCACGAACGAATGTAAAGTGTAGTATACTTTTGAAATAAAGTAAAGGACGGTTTTAACAAAAGTAAAATATTTTATTATAAAAACTAGAACACGCTCAGCGTCGTTGACTTTTGTATGCATGATAGTTGGCAGGTATTTGTTGATGCTGAGGAGTGGTAGGCATGGATGCATAAGCTACTGGGAGCATTTTGAGGCTGTCATCTGTATTTTGACATTTTTTTATAATTTGAGATGAAAACAAATGTTATAAATGAATGAAATGACATGTTTTTAGTTATTAAAGAAAGTTTTAAATTCTGCTGCAAAATAAATGTACGTTTTATAATGTTTTAAGTACAATGAATGACCAACTGTGAGGTGCCCGGGATCGAGGCCTTACATCTTAAACCATAGGTTAAGTTTCATAGTTAATAATATGGAAGCCAATTTAAATGAAATCCATAAACCAGTAAGGTCAAGTTTCATAGTTAATAATATGAAAGCCAATTTAGATGAAATCCATAAACCAGTCCTTCGCAATACACGTGCCTAAACTTAAGCATATAATCATTATATATTTTTATATTTATAATAATAATAATAAAAATAATAACAATAACAATGACAATAAGAATGACAATGAGAATGACAATGACGATTTTCTGGTGTTTAAATACTTTCTATATTTATAATTAAATTTTTTCGTTAATTACATATTATTTAGTTTGTTTTAAAAATACTTACAATAATAATAATAATAATACTTGGGTATTTAGTAATTTTAATATTATAAAATTTTTAGTTACTTTCATCTTATTTAAAATATTTCCAAAAATATGACAATATAAATTAAATAATAATAATAATAATAATAATTTATTATTATTATTGTTATTATTATTATTATTATTGTTATTAGTTGTTCTTGTTGTTGTTGTTGCTACTGCTGTTGTTATTGCTGCTGTTGCTGTTGTTATTGTTGTTGTTTCTATTGTTGTTGGTGTTGTTGGTGTTGTTGTTACCGTTGCTGCTATTGTTGTTGTTGTCGTTGTTGTTGTTGCTACTATTGTTGTTGTTGCTACTTTTTTTGTTCTTGTTTTCATTGTTGTTGTTGTTGTTGTCGTTATTGTTGTTGTTGTCATTGTTGTTGTTGTTGTTGTCGTTGTTGTTGTTGCCGTTGTTGTTGTCGTTGGTGTTGTCGTTATTGTCGTTGTTGTTGTCGTTATTGTCGTTGTTGTTGTCGTTGTTGTTGTTGTTGTTGTTGTCGTTGTCGTTGTTGTTGTCGTTGTCATTGTTGTCGTTGTTGTCCTTGTTGTTTTTGTTGTTTTTGTTATTGTTGTTGTTGTTGTTGTCATTGTTATTGTTGTTGTTGTTGTCGTTGTTGTTGTTGTTGTCGTTGTTTCCGTTGTCGTTGTTGTTGTTGTTGTTATCGTCGTCGCCATCATCATTGTTGTTGTCGTCGCCGTCGTCTTTATTGTCGGCGGCGGCACCACCATCGCCGTCCTCGTGTTGTTGTTCTCCGCCGCCACTCGCCATCACCATCATCACTACTTTTACATTTCACTGTTTCGTTTTTTCATATCTAGCAAACAACATAAAGTAATGATTTATTTTTTACTAAAGGGTAACTAACAGCACAATAGATAATAATTTATTTCATTCTCTCATCCATTCCATTCTCTAAATTATTCCATTACTTCTTACATTCTATTACACCATACCAAACAGACCCAAAGGTGTTAACTCTTAATTCGTATATGATCAACGGAGAAAAATATAATATGTTCAAGTTAGGAATGTTTGTGAATATTTTCTTGAGTTGGGATTAATTTTGGTCAATAAATAAAAGTTGAGATTATTAAAATCGAATAACCCTAAAAAATAATAAACTATTTTTACCATTATACTTTTATAACTATATATTATTTAAATTAAGTATTATATTATTGATATCGTATATAATTACTAAATATTTAGTAATAATAATAATAATAATAGAAAATTATTATTATTATTATTATTATTATTATTATTATTATTATTATTATTATTATTATTATTATTATTGTTGTTGTTATTATAATATTAATCTCTAGGGATCTTTTGGGTAATTAATAATATTTGTATTTATGATTAAATTTGTTAGTTAAAATCGTTATATTAATATTTTAATATCTTTAAAAATGAATAAAAATAATAATAAATATAACTATACTAACAATAATAAGGATGAGGTTATCGTAAAAAAGAGAAAAAAACTAAAAGTAGCAAAAAAAATTATTATCCATACATCTTGGATTCAAGTGTAGAAAAATTCCATAACATAATGGTAAATAACTTAAACTTTAAATGATAGACTAAGTTTATTTTAGTTTTACCCATATTTTTCAAATTTCATTTTTTTAGACGCTCGTAAATTTTACAAACAATTTTATTCTTTCTAAAATTATACCAAAAAACAAATATTTTTTAATATTTAAAATGCATATGATTTTGATACATTAAAAACAAAATATTTTTTTATGTTATTTTAACTCTTTGTGTAATATTTGTCAACTAATTGTGTGATATTAGGTTATTTTGTAATATTAATAAGATTATTGTCACTGATGTTGACCATTTAATTATGCATTGTTTTTTTTAATTTATGATTTTCAAATAACACAATGCTAAAAACATAATTTTGTTTATGATTTTTCAAATTATTGTGTAATCTAGATCAGCTTATCGTGTAACTTTTATCAATCAACTAATTGTGTTAATTGCTAATAATCAAGTGTAGTGCTAGTCATTGTGTTACCCATTTTGTCTAATTTTAACTATTGTGTTTTTTAGAATAATTATTTTAAAATAACACAATGTTGAAAATATAATTTTGTTTATGTTTTGCCCAGTTCATTGTTTAATCATGATTAAGTTATTATGTAATCCTTATCAAGCAGCTTATAGTCTTTGTCATTGTGTTATCAATTATGTTTAATGTTGACTGTTGTATTATGCATTGTTTTTTGTAAATGATGATTTTCAAATAATACAATGTTGAAAAAATATATATATTTTTATGTTTTTCAAGTTTATTATGTATTTTTCATCAGATAATTTTGTAATTCTTATCAATTTAAAAGATTACAAAATAACATGACGAAATTACACAATAAGTTAAAAAACATGATTTTTTTAAATAATGTCGTAGGTAAAGTCATGAATGTAAGGAAGATGAAATTTGAGAAGGGAGAACATTATCAATTTTGACACCAACCTAGTTTTGATTATAAGGATACGTGTCAGCATTTTAATCTTTTTTCACTTTTTTTTGTCTTAGAATATCTTATATTTGAACATTTCCCTAATAATAGTAATTATCAAAAGGTTAATAATAACACTAACAACATATGTTAATGCTTTTAAAGTTTTCATTTAAATTGATACCCACGGCCTATCTAATATCATATGTTTAGTAATAGTATTTTTTGTGATTTAATAACAAATCATTAAATCATTTGTAGATATTCACGAAAATCTAAATGTATATATCATAAAACTCACCAAAACCAAGATAACCTTAAAATTATCATTGCAACATTCGCATGTACACTGAAAATTGATTGTGTCGAAGCATATAACAATAGTGGTGAAATGCATATGTTGCATGTATTATACGGTATCCAACATGAAATACATGTACAAATACATTTTTGAATAAAGTGCAATTTGTGACCTTGTTGTTTGACCCCAATTGCACTTTGTGTCCACTAAAAAAGCACGTTAGGCGAGCCTATAGTTACGTTTTCGTGTCGATGTGCTCTTTTTATAACAAAAAAATTATATTAAATATCCCTCCACATTGTTCCTTCATCTCCCGCGCTGACAACCACCAGTGGTCTACGCCACCATCGGTCGTCTTCTTTTCCACTTCCCCACCTGCAAGTCGAACCAATCAAGCTGCAAATGCACACATAATATTCCTAATCACATGCACACATTAGGATTACACACAATTCATAATCACTCTCACACTAGGCATACACCCATAATGCATAATCACAACATACATAAATAACCCATATTCAAATTGTTTATATTAGTCATATACACACACATAATGCATTGGTCACATTGGTTATACACACACATAATGCATAATCAGATTGGTCACATTGGTCATACACACACAACATACACACACAATGTGTGATTAATTAGATTAGTCTGCAATGTAGATTTTTCGTTGTATACACACACACACACAAAATAAGCTATAAGTGCACACAGACACAAGCTATACTTTGCACATATAGTGAGATTGAAGTTGATATGGAGCTAGAACTTGAACACCACCTTCACATGCACTACAAGGTAGCTCCGATAGCTTTGACCCTTAAGCCAGCAACAACAATTCAATTCCAAGTTTTATTAAGTTCAAGTTAGTTTTCAGGTTACCTACACTAAACTAGATTATACGTCTACGCTCACCTTTAGCGTAGTGGAATCACAAAAGATAGGGGATGGGGATGACGTAGGTCTCATATGGGAAAGATGGAATCATTGGAAGGGGTTGGAGACGAAATCATCGATGGGCTGCTCGGGTATACATCGAGACTTGATTGATTGGCGGTAGGTAGTTAGGCGGGGCGATGGACGAAGAATATGAAACTGCAAGAATGTAAAAGACTATGTAGTTTGGTGATTGAGGGTGCAATTTGTTTTAGGGCCTATGTTGGCTGTGAAATGACCATTTTGCCCTAAACCTTAACAGAATATTCTTACGGTGTTAGGCCAAGAGACGCATATGGCGCAAAACGTAACCACATGCCCGCCTACCACACTTATTTTAGGTACACAAAGTGCAATTGGGGTCAAACCATAAGAACGCAAACTGCACTCTACATTTCTTATGTTAGCTTTAAGGTAGTTGATGATCATATAAACAACCATAAAACTACAAATAGATTACAAAACCTATTATGCTAAAAAAAATCTAAATTTATCGTTTTCTATGGTTTAACTTTCAAATTGTCGTCTAAGAATGTAATAGACCCGCTTAGTTTTACTGAATAATTTTTTTTATAAAAAATGAAAACAAAAGTAAAGAAGAAAAAACCTTAAGCTTCACTCCTCTAACCATCAATCCCTACACCCACTCTTCAATATGGGCACTAACTTCTCTTTCAAGGGTGCATCCAGAATCATTGCCACCCTTCTATACATATATGTAATAATTCTATATTCCACATATTTTTTCGCACTAGCTGATGGTTATGAATGATAATAATAAAGGTGCCACATAATTACCTTCTAGACTTCTATCATTTCGCTATAACCACTTTTATGAAGATGTATAGCCGAATAACCGATCATTAAAATGTCCATTTGTAGAAAAGTTATGATGAAAATGGTATTGGTTACAAGTTATAATTTGCTCTAATCTTTTCCAGACTACTTATGTTGGTCAACAGAAATTTAAATTGAATATTAAACTTTGTATATGATAGACAAGTTAAAAGAAATTAATTAGTTGTTATGTTTATAAAAAGTATTAACTAGACAAAAATAACTTAATTTAATTTAGTTATACAATTAACATATAGTGAAATGTTAATTTTGCCCTATGATTTTAAAAATACACAATGAATACAGTTTAGTAGTATGGGTGAAATAGAAAAACTTCATTATTAATTTTGGAACCGATGAAGATATTTTTTTCTGGACAAACTAACATTATAAGAGATTCTCCGACAAGAGGCTTCAAAGCCTTCAAGCACTTGTCCACCCAGCCTAAGCATCGTCCCTATCACACTTAAAACGAGCCCCCAAAACGCCCCAAAATACACCCTCTCTCTCTTCCCTTCACTCATAAAACCAATTCTTTGAGTGTTTTTAATAGGAATGTCTACTATATCCAATCTCCTTCACATCATCTCTTCTCTTCTTAAAGACGTTTTAGAAGATACTATTGTGATGTTCTTTGTTTTAAGAGTGAATAATTGGTTCAAGAACGAGTTGCGGAGATTCTACCGTTGCAAAACACGTTTTCTTTATCTTTATTTAATTAGTGTGGGTTGATGAAAATGATAATTGACCATCATTCGTATTGGAGTGGGCAGTTACTGATGTTACACTCTCATTTAACCACATGAATACTCAATGCCATACTTTTTTGGAACTACTTTTCAAATCCACGCGGTATTTATAACTTTACTAAATATATTTACTTTCAAATGATTAAACATGAACATTGAAGATTTACATAGCTTTAACTAAGACTGAAATGTTATTTTCTGATTGGATGAACAGATCATGTATGACCAATCTCGCTGCCGACACTTTACATGAATTACATGAAATTCTCGTCTGCCACTCGTAAAATTTTATAATCTTCCCCTGCTGCCACTTTGTTTTCAAATGTTAATCTTTTAAGATTTAAACCAAATATTAGACATATGCCAAATTAAATTACAAACCCAATATTTAACATTAAGCAATTAACAAAATTCCAATTCTGATAACCACACTGCCACTTTTGGCTTACGCTTTTCCAATCACCACCTCCGACTATTGCATCTAGGTAAGATTATCAAGTATTTAAGAGTTTAATGTTTCATATAGCTACTATGTTGTTTAGATGATTATTTCATTAAGGATTAGAAAGTATGGACCAGGACTTCAAATCTTTAATTATTTTTTTTCTAATTTATAAACTTTAGAATAGAAATTTTAAAATTTGATTATGACCCAATCCCGACCAAGCAAATCTATACTAATAAAGTAGAATGTTTATAGGACACATGCCATGTTTTCTACACTATCCACATAAACTCCACCTACGATTTATGCATGTGTTGTTAATAAAATAAAAGTTAACCATATAATGACACATTAAATGTTAATAATTCTGCATATAGTTTTCAAATTATAAAATAGATTTTTTGATATAGTAAAAACATGTTTTTTGTTAAAAACATAATTTTTTTAAACCAAAAGGTTATGAAATGTGATGTTTTTATTAATACAAAGAATTTTAAAAACTAAAATTGTTAATAAAAGTATTTTTTTAAATATGAGGAAATAAAAACATTTTTTAAACTAAACATTTTTTAAACTGAACATTTTTTAAAGACTGAAGTTTGGAAAAATATTTCTATTTTTTATTACATAAAGTAGTTAATTATAAGTAATATTAATCATATTTTATCTCAATAGTTTAAAAACGTCTTATTTAACTACTACGGTTTGAGGTTTATGTCAATTAAGTCTGGGACATTAACATACATCCATTTTTTCTCTTAAGTAGATGTAAAAAAGACAAATATACCATAGAGCTTCAATTGTTACTTTAATATACAAATATAAAACTAGAATTATCTATAAATCACATAATCTCTTAATACTATCTCTCTCTATACTATCTTTCTCTAATTACCTTTCTTCACCCCTTCCCCTAACCCTAGCACGACCTACACTTCCAACCACCACCATCATCCACTCATCTCCATCTTTAAGCACCAGCCACCACCATTGTCCTTGCTACAACGCTGCGCCCACGGTCGACCATCACCACCCTTCTACAATCTCAACAAACTCCACCATCCTCCCATTACTGCCTTTACCACTTCCTGTACGATCACCATGGTAGCGACCATCTCTATAATTTTAATACTTGTCACACCACCACTGCCGTCACTGCACACCATCACCACACCTAGTGCAACCCAAAAACTAAAAAGTATAGCCTCCATCATTCACCACCATCACACCCTTTTGAACACCTAACAAACAACCCTAATTATGTGTACCAATCATGTCTGATTAAGGCCTCAATCTAACATCCTTGGTGGAGATTATGATGTTTAATCCGACTGTAGGGGTCGATGGAGAATATCTAAATGTGAACGTTTTAGGTACATTTCGATTTTGGTGGAGTTGGTCGTAGCAGACCTGACGGTAGGGGTCGGGTGAAATAAGGAACAAAAGGAAGTGAGTGGGTGTGAAGGTTTCTAGTGTAGGGGTCCCATCGAGTGTTGAGAAAATATGGGGGTTATAGTGGTGGTGGTGGTGGGTGATGAGTTAGTTTTAGAGATAGATTACAGAGAGAAAAAATGGGTGTAGAGATATGAAATATATAGTGTGTATTTTATATATTGTTTAAGAGTAACACTTATAATCCAAGGTTACTATCGTCTTTATTAAAATACTTGGACATGCTAGTAACAAATCCCAAACCGCAGTGGTTAAATCGAGTGATTTTAAACTATTAGACGAAAATGGTTATAACCATGAAACCATATGGACTAAAAGCGTAAATTACTCCAAATTTTTTTTATAATTTCTAAATATTAATAAACAATTATTAATATAATATTTATATTCAATTTAATACATAAGTTTCTAAACTAGTCTATATATAAAGATACCCATACCCCCTTTAAAAAAATTTCATCCCCTATAAAATAGCTTTTCTGGTCCGCTACCGACTAGGGTGACCTAATTTAAAACTTAGGTCCTTCTCGTTCAATTGTAATCACTAGGTTTGTTGGCCACTCAAAAGGGGGTTTACCTTTGCATGTAAAATCTAGAGCTAAGGGCACTATATATACCATTCCATAAAAAAGAGTATTTATGACGAAAATTTTTTACGACGGGCTAATCTTGCGATGAACTTGTGACGCTACTATAATCAGCAAATCATTCTACTATTTGATTAATGAAAGAATATTTTTCAAACATAACCATAATCGATCTCTCTAATTCTAGCATTCTTGTGTGTTGCTTTTGTTAGACTATGGTGTAGTGCATGGTTTAAAAGACGCTCAACATGTGCCAAGTTGCTACATAGATAATTAGTATCATCCACAAACTTCTCTCAAATAACTGATCCATAACAAAAACATTACTACCCTCACATAAACACCTATTGTCTTGTTTTGTTTTACATAATAAAATGGGTATATGGTTAAAATAAAAAGATTATTTAATCTAAAAAGTTTAAGAAGGATTGTGTGCTTGACACATGTACTTCAATTGGTTTAAACAGAAGGGAATTTTGATCATTGTAAATATGTCAGCTCATTGTGTCTTATATGTTTATTTGTCAAATTTTAGTTCATTATGTCATATATTTTACATCATTTATTATTGTAGGAGTAATACTTAGAGGCTAATGCAACCAAAGTTCTCTTAGCATGCATATTGAAGTACAAAGGAAGTTACTTCGGAAGATTTGATACAACTCAAGGAAATTCACTAAGTATCAAATCTTCCGAAGCCAAAAGACCATTTCTTCTGAAGCCAAAGATGAAGTCTTCTAAAGCTTCAAGACAAAGTCTTTTGAATCCAAGAGACTGATTCTTCCAAAGATAGAGAAAACATGCTTTCTCTTACATGCTTTTGACAAAAGCTAAAGCATTTTTCGCTGTCATTTCTGAAGACTCACCAACTTATACAAGTTGGTGATGTCCATACTTTTGTCAACTGTAGATTAAGGTCTTAGAGTCTATAACTTTCTACTTTGTACTTTTATCCTTTTTTGTAATATTTAAGGATGTGAGCTATGGCATGTCATAGTCACTAGTCAAAAGGCAATTTATCTTTTGACTTTACATTGATCTTGTTATCTAGATTAGTGTTACAACTAGCCTTCAAAGTATAGCCGATTGTAGGATATAGTATCAAGTATCTCATGTACCAGTCCTTAGGACTAATATTTGTAAAAAAATTAAAACACTTGAGAGCCATATACATTATTCTTGAAAACCAATTACATGTGTTCTGCTTGTGCTCTTTACTTGTGCTTATTGTTTCATTTAGCAGGTTCCCTATTTGCTTAGTTGAGTGTTCAAGTCTCTCCAACCTTGTGAAACTGTTACGTTACCCTCATATTTGATAAGTTTATTGTTTCTTAAATCCCTTCAGTTTTACAAAACACTTACCAGCTCAAATGACAACTCTCACTAAGACATGGAAATCGATACCATGACAAAATCTCCACTGATGATTCCTTATAACTTTAATACTTGGTACCAATGAATGAACCGGTTCACAAGTCTCAAGATAGCAGAATATGGAGATCTGTTGTCTTAGGACCTCACATCCTAAGCACCACTTCAGCTACTTCTGGTTGTAGGATAATTCTAAAGCAAGTGGATGACAATTCTGAGGAAGATTGGAAGAATTGATATAGATCAGAAGGCCATAACCGTTCTCTAAACTACACTTTCTAACTTTATATATAGAGGCTTCAAGTAGTGCAAAATTACAAAGCATCTCTGGGAGGCACTAAAGCTTATGTATGAGGGGTCTGATGAGGCTAAAAACATAAAATTGACCTCGTGAAGCAATAGTTTGAGAAATTCACCTATAAAATAGTTGAAACTATGAGTCAACAATACTTTAGTTATGTTGAGATTGTATATACTCTGATGGATGTTAGAGTAAAAATTGGAAATAGGGACATTGTGAGGAAGTTCAAGTTCTCTCTTCCCAGATGATAGACTTAATACTCGATGGCCATTAAGAGAACTAAAAACCTCTCCGCCCTTACTCTCACAAAGTTGTATGCTATCTTTAGTGGTTACCAAATGGCGATGAATATGCAGAATCCAACAGCTTCTAGTAATCAACAAACCCTCCATGTTGTTGAAATGGATAATAGACAACCATAACATCATCTTTTTTGCTTCCTTGACAACTCACAAAAGGGCTGTAGAGATTAATTAAGAGGCTGATGCAACCTAAACATCCAAAGTCTCTCCTGCATGCTGCACAAGTTCTATGAAGAAAAATTCTTAGGAAGTTTCACACATGAAACAGAAATATTCTAAGTGTGAAATCTTCTGAAGCCAATACCAATATCTTCTAAAGCCAAATATGAAGTCTTCCGAACCCTCAGAGACAAAGTCTTCCGAAGCTTCAACTCATGAAGACAAATTTCTTCCGAAGACTTTTGACACATGCTTTATCTGATGTACTTTTTCATAAAGCTAGACACCTTTCCGCTGCATCTCTGTAAGGTCACCAACTTACATGAGTTGGTGAAAAGGTCCATGCTTTTGGTAACTGTACATTGAGGTCTTGAGTCTGTAAACTTTCTACTTCATGTACTTTATCCTTTTTGTAATAGATAAGGATGTGAACTATGGCATGT
>BJCM01166282.1:0-11019 GCA_018326385.1 Flaveria bidentis | reverse complement strand
TCAAATATTTAATAATTTTTTTAACTTTCATAAAACTTGTAAATTTTATAATTTAATTATTTATTTTAGCTTGATAATATAAACTCATAAATGAAAATAAGACATTATGAATTTATAAAAACTTATTTTATAAAATGTTCTATAAATTGTAGTAACTTCTTTAAATGGTTTGATAGATTAAAAAAATTGAATAGACTAATTTGCAATATTTGTTAGATTGCACATTTAATGCATTTGATTTATGAAATAATTATAATTAACATAATTTAATAATGATATTGTTTCGGTGCATGAAAGTTCAAAATGTGTTCGGGTTTGGGTTTTAAATTTGAAAAATGGAGGATGTTACAGTCCTAACATTGTGAGAGAGTGTCGGACCACCACCGTCACCATCTCTATCTCTCTCACCTCTTCTCTCTACATCCCCTCCCGACCACCATCGGTCTCCACCACCCAACCACCAAAGGGGTCGCATGGTAGGGATGGGTGTTCGCAAAGGGGTCGCGCGGTGGCGGATGGTGAAGGCGGTGTAGCTGGGTCGCGCGGTGGCAGATGACATGGGTGAAGGCGGGTGTAGGTCGGGTTGCCCCTTTCCTTGATCTTGGTCAGCATGTTTCAAATCCAGGTCCAGATCATACCAAAAGGACCCGGTTAGATATGATTTCAAACGTATCAAACAAGCTGACCAACTGACCGAGTTAGTCAGTCAGCCGGGTCAGGCGGGTCAAACCCAAACAAACAACCCCTTACTATATAAATGATTACCTGATTAATTATGCGGGATGGTTTATCAATAATTACCTGGTTGTGGTTGTTTATTTGCCTACCATTTTGATTCTATATAAGTTAACTCACTATACCAATCAACATTTAACTTTGATGGTTATATATATCTTACTCACTAACAGACATTCTAAGCTACAACAACTTCACATTATCATATATTTTTATATAAGGTTAGAGCTCATATATTACATAAGCGAGATAAATAAAACATATCAAAATTGTTAGTTTTATTAATATTTTATTTTCTAGATGTTATTATCCATTGGTGAAATAAGAATATAATGAATATTTTAAATTTATTACACATAATGAATTAGAAATTATTACTTTATACTTAATATGTAGTAATAAATTAGTAAAATAACTAAATTTATATTTTTAAATGTTTAATAGTTTAGTTTACTTATTTACAATAATTATCATTTAATAAAAGAGAGACAATAAACACAAATATAGATATATTTGTTTTAACATATTTTAGTTAAAAAGGAAATTAATTATTTTATAATTTTCGTATTTATTATGAGAGATATGCGTGAAAATGAATTTTTTATATGCTAGAATGATGATAAATGTCTTAAAAACCTTCATTTATTATAGGTTATAGATCATTCGTCTTTTTGGGCTTCTTCAAGTCTCCCGCCCATGTCCTTCATTTCCCAGACCAAAAACCGGTGAAAGTTAAATGGTTTCAAGGATCGTTGTCAAGTTTGTATTTTTAAGGACGCTGTTGAAATTTCTTTAGAGTGGGTGTGGGAATTTTAAGGGGGTTGGTGTTCGAATTTATTGGGGGTCGGTCTGGATTTCCATACATACCATTATAAAGGAAAATGTTTCATGGGGTGTGAGTGACGCTCATAAAGATCATACAGGGCTCCCTCGATGTCTGGATCAAAAATAATATATTGCATTAGGTTTGGGTTAGTGTGTTGGTTTGGGTAGTAAGGAACTTGATTGAAAGAGTTGTTTAAATGGATTCATGGTGATTGTTTAAGAAAACGAGCATTTTATTTTATTTTTGTAGGATAAGAACTTGCTAGGTGAATATTGTATTTATATTAATAGAAATTAATAATATTTTGTTCTCACATGCGAAACCAATCACGACATTCTCTATCACCCCCTCCCATCATTCCCTCCCATCACTCTTCGGGGGTGTTGGGGAGGGGGAAGGGTTGTTCTCACCATGATAGGGGTTGACCACACATGCTCTAATAATAGAATTTTGTTACATGCTAGCTTTTTCATTGATATATACGAAAGTAAACCATCACTTAGAAATAATATAAGTTTGATACATATGAAAGTAAAACATCACTTATATAAGTTTTGTCAAACATGAAACCTTCCATATAAATGTGCTTGTTTGGTCAATTTGACTAACTTTAAGTGGCTGTTTGACAATCTCTTAATCAAACTTTTAATGGTTCAAATGTCTGAATGGTTCAACACTTAATGGTTCAGACAATTTGTTTCGCGAGCAAATGTCTGAATAGTTAAAACATTTGTCTCTTAATGGTTAAACATTATATCATGCCTCACAACACGGCGCTAATACCCGTGTACAAGTAAAATATATTTTTTAGTTTCGTCAATACATTATTGTTTTTTACATTTCGTATATACCGGTAAAATATTCTTATTTCTACCTATTTTTTGATATAATTCTATCCAGGCCGACACAACTAGCACACAAAACAGTAGTTATTTTTAAAACATTATTCACAACCAGAAATAAAGTTTTATGCAACATTTCATGTTTTACTAAATAATACCATGTGTTCATTGTGTTAAGTGGCATGCCATCTATTTGAAGAGCTCAACAAATGTTTAAAAAAAGTTAAATTAAATCACTTTTCTGTACAATTTTTTTAAATATTTACTTAAAATTACCTTTACTTATTTATTACCGAATAATACAAGCAAACTATATAACCAGAGTTTGGTGGGTTTGTCATTATCTTTCAAATGTGTTAGTTCACGACAGAAACCCATATGTCTCATGGTTAAAAAGTTGTATCTTTTCATGATTCAAATATCATTAAAGCCTGATCGAGAATCTGTGTTGATGTGCACTTTTGCTGAGGTGTTTTGAATCCAGATAACAGATGGGATACAAAGGTTTGTTATCAATAGCCATCAATAAACATTTTGATGAACCAACAATTGTTCAAGAATCTAATGATCAGAGGGTAGTGCCATCAACTCATCAAGACAGTGATGATGTTAATGGAAATAGAGAGAATCTTGAGTGAACTTGTGTATGTGCAATCAACTGTCCAGTTTTTTTTTTTTTTGTATTTAGGCATATGTATTATTTGAAATTTAAAATTAAATCTAGCTTATAAAGAAAACTGATCACATATTGTCAATCTTCAAGCTGAACTATCATGTCACGATCTCAACTTGACATTAACTGATAGCGCGATGATGTCAACACTTCTGCAACCAGGAGTTAGTTTTCTGGCTGCATCAATCTCGGATAAAACCGCCATAATCGAGTAGAAAAGATTATGGAACAACAATCAAGTGAGAGTCCATGATTTTAAACAGGTAAAGGGGTATGGGGGCTTGAAAATAGACCAAAAGTTGCATCTGGAGTGAGTCCAACATGAGCTGGTTAGAAAAAACAAGCAAAGTGAAACCCATTATATAGAGCAAGCAGGTGGGAGTTTGTAAAGCACGCAGCCACGTAGTGAGCACAAAGCGAACTATTCTTTAGCCTTTTACTAAAGAATACCGTGTGCGTGCTGCATTAAGTGGCATACACTTATTTTTGGAGAGTCTTTTTTTCTCTAGAAGGGCTCCAACCAATGTGCTAGTGTTAAACTTCTAGTTGTTGGCTCATCAAAGTGGTGATATCTCAAACAGTTGGTATGCCATAGCAAACTATCTATTGCTTATGTTAAGCAGTGCTATCTCAATGGTTTTTATTAAGCTGCATAACTATCTATGTTAGATCGACATTGAATTAACTGATTTGTGTCTGGAATCCTGGGATACTAACTAAAAAAGTTTAATGTGACACGCCCTAGTAGAAATGGGCGCTCGACAAATCTGGGGTCTAAAACCTTACCTTTTTTTTGAAACACATGAGTTGATCTTGGGTGATCACAAATGCATAATATTGAAGGTATGTTATGTAAACTTTGGGTCCAGTTCACCATGTAAAGTAAATTCGATCCTATACTCGTCTTCTTTGTTTGATAAATGCGCGGAGGAAAAGGATGCTAGTAGGCTCGGAGAAGTTGTAGGCCCCAATAAAAAAACAAGAGTGATTCCTCACCTATCCTGTCAGGGGCCCAATTGAACGCTCGAGCATAGATTCCCTATGCTCACTGACCGGGGCCGTCCGACCTGTAGATATGGATGCATCCATAGACCTAACCTGATATCGTTTGTCCAAAAATAAAAAGTAGGTTTTTAGTAGTAGTTCATGAGACCTCATAATACTTTCACATAACATCATGGTAATTAAAACTATTGTGGAAGCTCTACTCAAGCTCATCCAAATTTTTTTTAACATAGGCTTAAGGTTCATAAAACTTATAAACACTCCAACAGGGTTTGAATTTTGATGTGTTTTGAGCTAAATTTGCTACTCTAGCTTGATATACTTTTTGTTTGAACTTGATCAAAAGCTCGGGTTTGTTATAGTACATGTACAAATTTCTGGTTCAATTAACTTGTAAGTTTCTAAAGAAGTTGTGTGTGTTATACACAGGTAGTTTCATAAACATGATCAGAGAACGATGTCATAAATAAAACAGTGACCTTTATGAACATAGAGATCGACATGTGTGCTTGTGCTACATAGATAAAGTAATCAACTGACCGCGTTTCATCCATTTTCAAGGTGAATTATCACGTCATGTTTTCAATTCATCCTTAACTGATAGCCCGATGATGTCAACAGTCAACACTTCTGCGACTGGGACTTGGTTTCCTGGCTGCATCAACCTCCGATAAAACTGACAATTAATGAGTAGAAAAGATTCTGGTGACGACAGTTAGGAGATAGTTGATGACTCGAAACAGGTAAAGAGGTCTGGGAACTTGAAGTTTGCAAAAAGAAGTACCCACTATCCATCCCACATCAGTTGTATAGAGAAAACCAAAGGAGTTAAACTTACTATTTAGAGCAAGCAGGTGCACCAAGTAAAAGTTACGCAGCCACGCAGTGAGCACAAAGCGAACTATTCTTTCGCCTTTTACTAAAGAATACCGTGTTCTCGTTGCTTTAAGTGGCATACGCCTATTTTTGGAAAGACCCTTTACAACCAAAGGGCTCCAACCAATTTTTTTAGTGTAAACTTTATCTATTACTCTGTATCTTCAAGTTTTTGTGACTCTTTTAATTTAAAGTTTTGTTCACTTGTATGATGAATAACAAATACTGATATATTAAGTTTTTGTTCATGTGTATATAATATGATGAATCATGAAGATTGATAATTTGGTTGGTTTGATTGATTTCAACTGCAAAGAACACGTTAACAATTGATCTGATAAAAAACCAAATGTGCATTGATAAAGAAATGCTTTAATGGATGTTCTGTTTTTGGTTGACTGCAGATCGATGCAAAATACAGGCGACAGTTATCTATATGTGGTCTCGAACCATGACCCGTTTACCTTATGCTTGACTCTCAAAATGTATGAAATGAACCAATGTTCAAACTGTATTATGATGTACAGGTCCCTATGCGTTGATCCTTAAAACCAACACAAGAGCACAAAATTAAGTCATGTTATTTCAGATGATTATTGTAGCTCAATGTATAACTCATGAAAAGCGCATAAAGTTTAAACAAGCTAATCTAAAGAGTTTGTGACAAACACTTACGCATCTGTGGTGACTTTCTGTTTTATTTGTGGACTCGAAGAAAGGGGCGAAGCAAACTATATTTGGATGATCTCATGATAGTTGATACACCATATATGACTTCCATAAGAAATGATACCGCATCCGTAGATAGTTGATACAATACAAACACAACACTTGTAACGGGAAGTGAGGCGATGTCTCGTGAGAAATCTTTCTGAACCTTGCTCTTAACATATCACTGCCAACCAAGTGGTGCAAACAGTACTCGTCTTCGATTACCTGTGACTCAATATCATTATATTAGATTGTGTATTTGATGATTATTATTAGATCCAAAAATTCTGATTACAATTTGAAAGATTTACAGTACCATCACAATGTCTTACAGAACTTGCAGTTATTGGGTAGAAATGATCTTGAAAACATATTTGAAATGGTATCTAATAACTTAAAAAATATTCAAAAAATATGGTGTGTGGTACCATCCCATATCGGTTGGTTGGATAAAACATAGGAGTGAGTACCACTATTTAATGCAAGCAGGTGTGACTGGTAGAAATTCACGCAGCCACGCAGTGAGCACAAAGCGAACTATTCTTTCGCCTTTTACTAAAGAATACTGTGTGCTCGTTGCTTTAAGTGGCATACGCTAATTTTTGGAGAGACCCTTCTCAACTGAAGGGCTCCAACCAATATCTCGGTTCAATTTTATTTCCCAACTTATTTTTGTTTGATGTAAACCTGATAGGTTAAGTTAAAAAAGTGACCGTAACAAAATTATTTCTGCGTCTCTTTTATTCATGTAAAACCCAATCGGAGGAAAAAAACAATCCCATGTCAGAGAAAACGTCTTTCCCTAACGAATATCATAGTGATCAACGTTATATGACTTATATGACCATGTTTATACGTTTTTATCAATCTTTATAAAAGTAATTAATGAACACAATCATCTAAAGGTAGAAGCCTTTATCATCGAATGAAGAAAAGTACCTTTACCAGATTATTTTACATAAACGTAAAATATTATGTCAGAATGTAAGCCAGAAATCAGAATTTACCCATTCTCAAAAGGAATTCTTAAACCATTACTGGAAAATTAAACAATCATTTGCATCTATGGCGCCTTTGTCTATTTATTTGTGGACTCGATCAAAGAAGTGAAACTGACGGTGAAGTTAATTCCTACATGTCGTTGATCTCATGATACAACATATGTGACTTCAAATATAAATAAAAACAAAGTGCAAAACAAGAAAAGACTTAGAGACTGCAAAAGTTTGATCCGATTGCCAACACTAAACTGATAAACGGAGGGTCTCAGGTGAGCACTTTCTGGACCTCAGCTGTCACCTCTTGTGGTGGTTTTTCTGCGTGAAGATTTGCAACAATATTCTTTTTATTGTAGTAATCAATAACCTGCAATGATGATTCAAGAAAAAACAGTTATTGTACAGAGATATGGTAGCGATATGGATGGGTCAGGCGGGTCGGGTAACCAGGCAAAATAGATCCAGGCTGAAACATGTTATTTTTAGTACGAGTCAGGTTGACCTCATATACTTTTTTGTCCCTTTTTTAATAAGGGATGTGTAAAGTATGATTATGAAAGAAACATTAGTACAATAACAATCCAAATTTTTAAATAAGAACAATTTAAGATGATGCATTTAGTAATAATGGACTTTGAAGCTAAGATTCAATGTACGAGTCAGGTTTCCTTCTCTTTTAGCTAAAAAGTTGTTTTGATCTGTTTGTGATAACATAACCCCAAATTGACCCACTATAAAGTAACTGAATAAAAATTGACCTGCTGTTGCATAGCCTAACATCTTGCAGAGTTATCACAGTATGCTGATTCATAAGTTGGTGCAAATTGACTAGAAACCCTGAAACTAATGTATGCTATTTTATATTTTCCTGCTATGAGGTTTAATGTGGACATCAATAGACACTAAAATCCAATTTGAAGCTAGAATGCAACTAATATTGCCATAAAAAGCCACATGTGTACCCACTATTACGGATTTAGATTTTAACTTTTAAGAGTCCAGAGATAACCCAACAGATGAACAGAGCATTCAAGCATGATCAGATTATCAAGTTTGTTAAGCTTGATCTATTTAACTTTAATATCCAGCAAACTCGAAAGAAGACAAACCGGCTCAGTTTGTTTATGGAATGCTTCCAGTCTTGACTTAAGAACGGCTGCAGTGTCATCTTTACGTTGAATCAACGGTTCTCCAGTGACCTTTAAAAATTTTAAAATCATTAGATCATAAGGCAACTTTAATGAACTTGCATAACAATTACAGCCAGTCAGTTGGAGATCAAATGCTTTTCAAAGTAAAGAAGGTAAAAGAAAGTTCAACCTATACACGTGAAACTTGACATGTCAAACAGCAGAAAAATTAAGTCATATTATCATAGAAAAGCGATCTGGCTTAAAATAAACCACAATACTACCGATCTAACAATCACATAAAATTTAGGCCAAAAGGTTCAAGCACCACCCTCAGATTTCTGTTTTTGGTTTCTTTTGTAGTTAACGATAGGATAGTTTCTTCTTAGATTTAATCTTGTCGTAACAATCTTGCATGAATGTTCTCACCATAATGAAAAATAAAGAAAAACATGAGTGTATTCTTACATCATCTATGCCAGGAACTTTAGGGGGCGCAAATTTTGAGTGGTAACTGCGACCACTAGAAGGATGGATCCAACGGCCAGTGATCCTTTCCTCCAAGATTGAATCATCTATTGCAAAGTTAAGCACTTTGTCAATTTTGACCCCTCTCCTTGCAAGCATCTCATCAAGCTGATATAAAAAAAATTCAACAAAAAAAATGAGAAGGAAAATTAGAAGAAAATTAAACTAGCATCTTGATGTTAAAAAAGCAAATACCTTTTCCGCCTGAGCAACTGTTCTTGGAAACCCATCAAGAATGAAGCCTTTTTGACATGAAGGCTTCTTCAGTGCGTCATCAATTATTCCCACAACTAAGTCATCAGAAACAAGTTGTCCCTAAAGAACAACACAAACAAAACAGAAAGTAAGTACTAAAGGTTGTTTTTAATGAATAATATGCATCACACAACAAATGTTTACATTGTCCATAGCTTCTTTTGCTTTAATTCCAAGAGGGGTTTTAGCAGCAACAGCAGCTCTTAACATATCACCAGTAGCTAAGTGGCACAAACAGTACTCGTCTTTGATAATTGGTGACTGTGTGCCTTTTCCTGATCCAGGGGGTCCTGCAGAACAAAGTATATATAATTGTCATGGAACAAGCATTGATGAAAAAAGTTCCCAACTTCTGTTAAAATTTTATAAATCCCAATAACATCCACAATCTGAAGAAAAATGAAAAGATAAAATAGAGGCTACTTCAGGTATGTATGCACTATAGTCACACACTCCTACATACCCAGAAGTTAATTCCAAATAAAATTAAAAATAGTTGCAAAATCCCAATAAAAAAGTTTACTTGGATGAATGGATTTTTTGTCCCAATTTATGCAACCGACATGACTCCATTACAATAGTTTAAAATCAAGTACAATTGTTGAGATTTCATGTTTTTTATGTACAGTGCTCTCTTTGGGGATTTGTGAACAATGATTCTTGTTTTATCGTCAAAGATAAAACCATGTGCAAAATTTACCAAATTTAGATCACTCTTTCAAATCAACCAAAGCACATCTTTGTTAACCGCCTAGTTCTAAATACAGTCAAAATAGATTGCACTCCATCAACTACCGAAGACAGCAAGCCAAATGAAATATCATTTTACCTCGAACAATATAAATCTTATTCATAATCTATACCGATACAGACTTCAACCCAACTCTAGAAATAAGCTAATACATGACTCCCACTACCACTTCTATAATATGACATGAAAAAGGTGCAACAAAGCCGAGTTATCTGTAATACATTATAAATTTTAATACTTTATTCATTCAACCACTATCTTACAACCTAATTGCGGATTCAATCACCCTCAAAGAGCTAAACCACTTCTATCTAACAATCATATCTTCCTCATCTCTTCACTGTTCAATGTAAGCAGTAAACACAAAATCCCAAACAAATGCTTCTGCAAATCACCTCAGTCTCTCTCTCTAACTAAACCCTAAATCCAAAATCAAGCCCTAGATAACCCCGATACATCTACCAAAACCAGAAACCCTAACACAGAACCCTTCAGTTGACCAAATCACATCGGATCTGAGCAATTAACAGCTTTCTGAACCAAAATTCATGGGAATTGTTAACGAATGAGGGATAAGATGGTGTTTACCGACGAGAATGAGGCGTTTGTCGGGTTTGGAAGAGCATTTCATACGACGGAGGAGCTCCGTCATAAGATCTAGCGACGGAACATCTTCCAAATTGGTCGCCGAAGAGGTCGCCATTAGGGTTTCTCAAAGCTTTTGGAGAATTGATCGGTGGATTCTTCTGTAAGATGTGAAGTCGAATCAAAGAGTTGATGTAGGTAAGTATGTTCTTTTCTTTGGATATGAAAATCTACTTACTTTTTTTTTTTCACTTTTAAAATTTAAGTGTACGTTAAAATTAGCACGTTACGTTTTATATTTAACTCAGTTTGTTTTGATAAAATATATGTTATATTGTAGATAAACTAAATTTATATAAACATGTATTTATAAATAATGATGTAAGAAATTAGATTTTTAAATAAAAATGTATAAGGGGTAAATTTGAAGCTTTAAAAACCTGAGGGGGTATAATGACATTTTTTTAAAAAATTCTATGAAAAGAACTTAGGGGTACAAAATGATAATTCAAGAAACTTGAGGGAAGTTAAGTTAATATAAACTTGAATTAACATATAAAAATAAAAAGACATATGCTTTAAGAATTTAAGAAAATAATCATTTCTCATCAACATAACATGCATTGAGTACAAGTACTCAATGCGTAGAGTGTTTTTATTATGGTTTTAAAGTATTATTAGTTATGTTTAAGAAAAATAAGTTTCACCATTCTTTTTATTTTTATATAACATAAATTATTTGGTTTTCAATTATCAATATCATGTACTCTAGAAATTGTTTTTCTTATGTAGTTGAGGTTTTAGTCTAATACTGTAGTTGAGGTTTTAGTCTAATACCAAATGAACAATGTAGATTTAGCTGTTTTATATTGCAATTAGCGAGAGTGTAATAAAATTTTCATATAAAAGAAAAAACATAACTTTTTAAGTTAAAAACTGGTATTTTATAATTTTATAGTGTGTCATGACGTCATGTTATCATAAAAAGAAATTTTATTGTATAGTGATAAAATATGAAAGAAAACACCTCAACTTTAGTGTGTGTGTATATATATATATATATATATATATATATATATATATATATATATATATATATATATA
>BJCM01166280.1:0-27049 GCA_018326385.1 Flaveria bidentis | reverse complement strand
AAAAAAACCGGTCCGGCCAGCGGTTCGGAACGAACCGGCCGGTTCAACCAGTTCAAAACGAGTCACACCAGACCGGACAGGACCAACCCCCGATTCGCGGTCGAACCGGTCGGACCGGCCGGTCTGATCCGGTCTCAACAACATTGCTATGTAGCGTATCAATCATGAATGTTTTGTGGTGTACCATGATCAATGGCATATCCAGAAGTTTCGGTGAACGGGGGTAAAAATTGAGCCGGTCAAAGCAGGTCAAAGGAGATAGAGTTGACCAATCACCCTAAATCCTTAAGATAAAGATTGAGCTCAATACCCCTAAAAGCAATCTAAATCTCATGAAAGATTAACAAAGAACTAAATTAATTAATCTATAAAGGTAAAACAAAAAGCGAAGTGGAGAAATTTTTAACCAAAAGAAATGCAGAGGTAAACAACAACAACCAAGGCAAACCATTCTAGCATGTAAAATCAATATTTTTTAAAAACTACCGGTTATTGAACCAATTACTTTATTGGTTCACTAGTTAGAATATTAAGAACCAATTAATATTACATTTTGCGTAAATATATAGCAAAATTAAATAATAAAACAATTGTATAAATAAAATGAAAAAGTGAAAGTATTTATAAATAGTTAATGAAATAGAGATTATACTGTGATTTTCAAATTACCATCTCATCGTTTTCATATAATCAAATTTAGTTTCAATAACTTTTTTATCTCCATCATGACGTGGTCCAAAAGACGCAAGGTGATTCCTAGGCATCCTAAAAAATATAAGTGCACCAAAGGAATTACATCATCCATGATCTGGAATTAAGAGTAGATAAAAAGATATCACATATATGGAAAGAAATGTGTACTTTATACAAATTATAAGAGTTTGAAAGATATCTTTAAGCAAAAGATGTTCATATGTAACATAAAAGATGGATAGAGCTATTAAATAAATATGATTGTGGAGTTCAAAGTAAAGTGAATCTATAGTAGGTGTCCTAAGGAGAAAGGAAAACAAAATCTTAAGAATTCATGGAATGAGCTTATATGTAAAATATAAATTTAATGGATCTTAAGATTCATCAATAGCTTGATTCTGATTTAAATAAACAATTTACAAGATGTAATCTTGGAATACACTCATTAACCCAATATACCATGCATTCTAATAGTGACAAAATGTACAAAACCTAATAAATGATTATTGATGGCAAGGAATGATAAGGTCAATTGTTAAATACGTTGAAGAGTTTTTATCTTATCTACAGGTCAAAATAGCACATCAAAAACCATATAGATGCTTTCAAAGTTTAGAAATATTTGTATGAAAGTGAGATATGATAACAATGCTCTTTGTTATCAAACTTCCAAGAACTAGCTGATGACATTATACCATCTAGGTAATAGTATATAGACTAACTAAATCGACTCACTTCCTTTTAACTCAAGAAGACAATAAAGTAGAGAAATAGCCAAAATCTATGTCACAAATACCATATCACGACATGGAGTTTCAATATTGATCGTATCAAATAGAGATAATCATTTTACTTCACGATTTTGGTAGAGTTTTCTAAAGGAAAGGAAGATTCACTTAACTTTAAGTACGACTTATCACCTTTAAACAAAAGGACAAAATGGGCAAACTATTCAAACCTCGAAAGACATGCTAAGAATACACATAACTGACTTTGGTTGAAACTAGGATAACCACCTATCGTGTGTAAGGTGACACACACCCGTGTGGTTAATGAAGGATGAGACACTAGACACATGGCATGATTAATGGATATATGACATGATCAATGGACATGTGGCATGATCAAATGACACATGGATCACATGCCCATGTATATAAGAGGTGGATGTCCATGTCGGTTCAACACACTCTCGTGTGCTAGAATTTTCTATAAACAACAAGTCTTATTTCATTGCAAATCATTCATTTATTTCTCTCTCATTTGTGTTTTGAATGCCCGGTACATTCCACACATTTAGACTTACTTTCTAGTTATTTTGGCATGCTAGATACTGCCTAGGTGAAGGTCGTTGGTCATAAGATTAAGTATGTGAGGTACTAGTCATGTGTTACTAAACTTAGTCATAATATATTTACAACTCTAAATATTGAAAGGTTGTTTTCATTACTAGATATACAACAAAGGGTTTTAAACTAAACACTTAGAAGGAAGCTTGAATATATTTAATAAAGTAGTTAATATAGTCAAGGTACATGTGATGCTATGAAAATCGATAAGTTCTTTATTTATGTTTTGCATGTATAACATTCAAAATATACACATTGATCGATAACAAATATATTCATGGCGAGCGGCCTTGGTTATCAACAATTTAGCAATTTGTAAAACATTAAACTAAGACATTGTAATGAGCTTATACATATTCAGGAAATGTTTATAAAGGTACGATAATTGTCTAACATATTAGCTTACCAACATTTTAGTCTGACATGTGATTTTAAAAATATACAGATGAGATAATCATTAAACCCTGATGTTTGAGAAGGATAATTTTCTATTTTTATTTATTTGTGTTACAGATGTTAAAATGTTTATCATAAAATGTTTATCATAAAATCATGTTGTAATTGAAAGTTAATGTAATAATATAATTAGTATAATAAAAATTTTAATTTTTACAATTCTAAATCCATATCAAACGATCACTTATACCCCTTCATAACACATTAGGTTGTAAATGGATCTTTATAAATAAGATGAAAGTAAATGGTGCTATAGACAAGTTTAAGGACATATTAGTTATCGAAGGCTTTAGAATAAAAGTATGTATTGATTATTTTGATACATATGCTCACATGGATAAAATATCAAGTTGTTAGTTGCAATAGTAGATGTACATACCTATTAATTCACCAAATGGATATAAAAGACTATATTTTTATGGTGATTTAGATGAAGATATTTAAGAGAAACAACCTGATGACAATGAAACAATGTAGGTAATTTAATGAATTCATTACATGGCTTTGTCAAGTTCTAAAATAGTGACATGAAAAGTTTGATGATGTTGTCTTGTCAAATAGGTTTCCATTAAAGTAAGTGGACAAGTGTGTTTATATAGCAATATTGGTGACTCTAATAAAGTTGTAATAATTTGTCTATATGGATGACATGTTTATCTTCGGTAAGAGCTAATATTAAGTTGATAAAAATAAAAAAAATAAATTCACCATACATCTCTATGAGAGGCTGATTGAGTCATACTAGAAATTAGAATTTAACAGGAGAATAATGACATTACAATTTCAAAATCTCACTACTAGCAAAAGTATTAAACAATTCAAATATAAACAATGTTCTCCTACTAGTACCATTATGGTCTCTGGTGCGGTGCAAATAATATATATTTTTTATCAGTTTTTTCGCAAAGATTCAATTTTAAATGAATTTTACTTATATTAACTACACACAAAAGACAAGTGTACCTTTTGTGTGGTAATATAATGTTGGTAAGAATCGAGTATTAATTCATGGACATATCGAGCCTACTCAACAACCTTTACAGTTAATTATCAGATTGGGGACAATACTTTTTGTCCTATTAGATGTATAATCACGGGGGTGTGCTAATTTAAACATGAGGGTGTATTTTAGACTGGTCATGGGGGGCATACTCAATGAGGGTGCTTGAAGAGTTCAAGAGAAGTTCTTATTTATATATACAAAGGCTAGCAAGGAAAACTATTGTTCAACTGGATATTGAGGCAGACATTAAGATTAGCTTCGAAGGGGAAACCTCAGTTGAAGGCCCAGTAGTAGAACCTCTAAACCTTGAGACTGAAACTGCTTCGATAGCTAGTACCATTAGTGAGACACCAACTATTGAAGGTGTCTCACAACCTATCCTTAGCCAGAGCTTAGTGATTGAAAAAGAGAGAGGTTGTGACACACCTTCACTAGCTGATGTCTTATGGGCCTATGTGACCAAGTAAAGAAGGTCAAAGCTCTCTCCGCCTTGAGTCACATAGGCCAGTGATTGAAAAAAGGAAGATGATTCTCACCTCTGATAAGATTGAGAAGGAGAAAAGGGAGAGAAAGAGGAAGGCAAGGGGAGAAAGAACAAGAGAGACCCCCAGCTTCATGCAAGCTACAATCAGGGTTGCCCCCATGCCAAATACTCTAGAGGATGAGTTAAGTGCAACTAGATTGAATTATGTGGGGTCTAGGAACTATAACATTAATAAAATAATCTATCTTCCCTTGAATGAGTTGAATGAACTGACTAACACTAAAGTGTCAAAAGAGAAGTAGGAGGCTGAGACTACCGAATTGCTCCTCAAGATCAAAGAAGAGGGGAAGAGAAAAAGATTGTATAGAGCTCCTATCCTCTATTAAGTTTAAGAAAGTCCTAAAGTAGAGACTATGGCAGTTGAACAAGAAACTCACATTGGTAGAGAACGAGATAAACAAAAGATGATAACCTACCTGAGTGCCACAAGCCTCTATCAGACAAAAACCCTACTACCTCTATCATATGAGTACATTGAGATTGAGTACCTCAAGT
The DNA here is from genome assembly GCA_018326385.1 of Flaveria bidentis. NCBI lineage: Eukaryota > Viridiplantae > Streptophyta > Magnoliopsida > Asterales > Asteraceae > Flaveria > Flaveria bidentis. The sequence goes on along the minus strand of BJCM01166280.1, from coordinate 22,509 downwards.
AGCTAGAGCAAGAAGTACTAAAAGAAAAGAAAACTGCTAAAAGGAAGATGAGGGAGGAAGCTGCTAAGTCAAGAGCCACCATTAGAGCCAATCAGAAGAAGTCTGCCCATAATGAAGATGATGAGCTTTTTAAAACTATATGGGTTCTTCAGAAGGAGACTTGGTTCAATGTATCTATCCATAATGGATGAGCATATTAGAGTGATCAAGCAGAAGATTAAAAAAGGCGAGCTGGTAGACTTGCAATCCCTACCAAGTTCAGCACCTGAAGCTGAGGTCAAGGTTGATACCTAATAGACAACACAACCCGTGCCTAGTGTTGAATCACATCCAACTTCATCTTCTGACCCACATTAGCGTCCTTGAACTTTCTTTCTCCTTTTAAACATGTGAAGGAAAATGACCTAATAAGAAGGATAAAAAAGGAACATCTGGTACTCAAGACCAACCTTTTCAGTTAAAATTTAGAAAGAGGAAGAGGATGACCATCAGAAGGGACAAGAAGAAAAAGAAGAAGTACAAGGCATCCACCTATGCAACTCAGGATGAGTCAAAACACCCTGAGGATAAACAAGAAGAGGCTCCTCAACCAACTCCACTACAAGTAGAGCCTCTTGCTGCTGAGAGACCCATCTTATCCTGGGCTTTCTCTACAAACTCAGACATATGATATGTCACAAGAAATCAAGGGGGTCAAGATATATACTTCTGGAAAAATATACTTGACCTTCCTTTACATGATCTCTTTTACATAGAAGGTACTTTGAGAGTCTGAGGAATCCAGACCAACTGATAAAGAAGGGAATGGTCCTGATTCTGATGAGGAATGTCAACAAATAAAGATCAAGACTCAAAGTGATCCTTAAGTTTTGATAGCATCAGCCTAGGGGGAGTTTGTAAGAGTAACCTTAGAGGCTGAAGCAAACTAAAGTTCTCTAGCAAGCATTCTGAAGTACAAAGAAAGTTAATTTGACAAAAGCACAAAGAAATTCACTAAGTGTCAAATCTTCTGAAGCCAAAGACCAATTCTTCCGAAGCCAAAGACCATTTCTTCCAAAGCCAAAGATGAAGTTTTCCGAAGCTTCAAGAAAAATTCTTCTAAATCCAAGAAACTGGTTTCTTCCAAAGACAAAGAATACATGCTTTCTCTAACATGCTTTTAACAAAAGCAAAACCACTTTTCGCTGCTATTTCTAAAGACTCACCAACTTATATAAGTTGTTAATATCTTCATACTTTTGTCAACTGTAGATTAAAGTCTTAGTGTTTGTAACTTTCTACTTTTTTATTTTTATCCCATTTGTAATAGATAAGGATGTGAGTGATAACATGTCATAGTCACTAGTTAAAAGACAATCCGCATCATATATACATCATTCTTGAAAACCAATTACTTGTGTTCTGCTTGTGTTCTTTACTCTTGCTCATTGTTTTATTTACCGGTTCCCTATTTGATATATTAAGTGTTTAGTCTCTCTAACATTGTGAAACTATTGCATTACCCCTTTACCGGTCTTGCAACACATTAGAAACTAATTTTGTAGGTTTGTTGTTTTTATCATATTCAAATCAAGTGTTGAATATTCAATAAATTTTCTTCATATTCTCGATCTAAATCCATCATATTCAAAGCAAATTCAATCATAGGGGACTAACAAGTAAATACTTTATCTAAACATACATATTGACTCAAAATAATAAAGAAATGGACATCAAGAACTCGTTTGAGGATGATGTATGCTATATACCAAAGGCCATACATTTCTAACCATTATATCAATCTAGACCAACTATTAACCGAAACAATAATTTACATGTGAAGTAGTTAACTTTTGCTTATCATAACACTTTTAACCATAAGTTTTGATTGTAAATGGACTTTTGTCTTCTGACTTTTGGCCACACATTTAGCTAAAAGTATTAGTAATTTTAACTATAACTTAGATTTTGTTTCAATATCATACATTCATCCATTCTTTCGGTGAAAGTCTTGGACCTTTTATGCATAAGTCTAGGGATTTTGATAATAAAAACCCTAATAATGACAAATTTCTTTCTTTTGATCATAACAGATCAAGCTCCTATGGTTTATGTTAAACCCTTAAAAACCTTTGAATAACATTATTTACCACATAAATCATCGTTGACATACAAGCTTTAACGTGAAAGTCCTTACCTTTTTAGTGTAACATCAAAACTAAACTTGTTGCAATGAAGATGATCAAAATAAAATCTTTGAGACATCGAATTGTAGTCAACAACACCCTACTATTTTATTTTGTCAAAAATTTAAAGGTTTTTATGAATGCCTTGAGCCTTTCAAGCATTCTTACTCAACTTTCTTCTTACTATACTTGCAAGAATAATGTAATTATAGGAAAAAAAGATGGCTAATGGTGTAGGGGGTTGGTATAATGGTTTGGAGACATCAACGAGCACCTCCCACTTCCATGCGCTTTTGAATAAAGTTTTGAGGTGTTCTTTGACTAGCCGATGCATCTAGAATGAGAAACTGAATGAAACTCAATTAAAGAGACAAGTGAATTCCCATATTTCGCTAAGAAAATATGCTAACATCCTAAAAGGTTCTTGGGAAGATTATTCTATACAGCTAGAGAACAACTTACATTTGAACTCATACCTACAAGCTTGTAGATACTATTGTGGACCCGTACAAGGATATTAAGTAGATGATTAATGTATCAGACTTGACCCTATCTTTCATAGCATGCATATCCATCTGTGTCACAACTAATTCAGTGAGATATGTTTTCGGTCCATGGAGAGCTACCTTTGGTCCCCCAAACTCTGTATTACTCGTGGCATCCTTTCTGCTACCCAACGGCCTATAACGCTAGTCACCACTCCCATTGGTGCTAGTGATGGTTCATATTGAAAACCGGCATGTTCGTTCGTGTTAGTTACCACTGATGGTTCATATTGATGTAACTGTTGATGTTCCTATTGATGTAACTTCTAGTTGTTCCTACATCAATTTACCGTTATAAATAACTATTTGTTTAACATTAAGAGAGATATCCAAGCATACAAGAAATGCAAAACCTACATGTTTTGCTTATTTTTGTTATTCGTGTTATTCGCTAATTTGGATCAATCATGTTTTCTTCCTTCATAACATGTTCTTACGGTCATTCTAACAAATCGTCAGTAGGAGCTTAGTTTTGAGCTTTATAGACGATTTGCTTAAGTGCTTGTATTTCTTTTAGGATCCTCAATGTTGAATTTTTATAAGTATCATCAAATAATCTTTTAATTTGTCTTTTATAACAGTTACACGACACTTTTTCTTGAAAAGATATTATACAAACCAAAGAAGCAGGGGATTGCGACCTTGATCAAGATGATCCAACAAAAAGGTTGAGGTTATTATACAAGTTATATCTCATAAAAAAAATTATTTCAGCATTCATAAAGTATATTAAAATAACTGAAAAAACTAATTTAAAAAAATCTTATACAAAAAAAAAAAAAAGAAACAAACATTATATCAAACTCACTTTAGACAAAATAAAAGATTTGAAACCAAAAGTGGTGGAATGGAATACTAATCTCACCTACCAACATATCCAACACTCTCTCCACCTGTGGGTCCAACATCACCCCTTTGACTTCCGTAATATCCCCCAAAGCCAGGGTCAATTCCGTCAATTCCCTCAGCAAAAACCGGGTAATTTCCAAAGGGCAAGTAAGACACAAACCCCCGTCTCTATTTGTGTGTGTGAAAACTTCATCCACCGTTCTCTCTGTGTGTCTGCCGGAGCCCCCACTCATCGGAATATTCGCCCAACGACCACCGTCAACCACCTGCATTCTCCGGCGATCCATTGTTTCTTCACTTCTCTTCAACTGCTCAGAACACACACACACACACACACCGATTTTGATCGTTTTGTTTTTGTTTTGATTGTGAATCGTTGATTGTTGATCGAGTTGTTGGAGGAGGACTGTGGAGTTTGAGGTTGTTTGGAAGTGGTTCGTGCAGTTTGGGGATTTGAGGTTTCAATAAAAGTATAAAACCCCTAATTTTGATGGCTTCGGTGAACCTGCAGTCGAACGACGGTTGTGACGACGGTGGTAGGTCGCCGGAGCGTGCGCGAGGGGTCTCTGCGCCGTGGAGTAAGATCGTGAGCGGTGAGAGCGTTGAATTGTCTCCGCCGGTGGTTTCTGTTGGTTCTCCGGCGGCATCTCCGGCGGAATCTCCGTCGTTGTTTTCTATGCCGGAGGAGATAGTGAAAGGTGAAACTGATTGGTGTCCGCCGGATACGGTGGGTTTAGTTGATGAATCTGGTGGTGTTGATGCGATTAAGAAGCCGGTGTGGAGTAAACCGTCAAACGTCGTCGTTGAGGTGGTGAGTCCGGTTATGGATGCGGTTTCGTGGCCTGCTTTAGGGGAATCTACTAAGGCTGCTCCTAAATCGTCTTCTTCTGAGTCGTTACATGCTCTTTATGATGGATCGTTGCTGCCTTCAGTGCAGGTGATTGTGCTATTATACACTTTATATTTTGTAATCATGAATGATTTATGCTTAATTTTAGAAATATGGACTATGGAAGCTTGATTTTCTGGTGGTAGTATGAAATTACCCAATAATAAACTACATGTAATGTATTCTAAATGCATATTAGAAAATTGAAACTGGATTGATGTGAGATGTGTGACAAACTATGATTGTCATGGTTTAAATGGTATGGAGAATGATGTTATGTTATATGTAAATACTCCTGCAATTGTTATCTGTTGTTGTTTTTTTATTATCTTTGTATTGTAGATGTTTTCTGCTTTGAAGATCACCTGATTTGTGTTTATGTATGTATGATACATAATAGGTGACTGGAAGTTCGTCTCCTTCATCACATAAACCGGCAAGTGTGAATCCTACTTCTACTCACGATGTTACGTATTCTGGGCAGAGGTCCATGAAGCGAGGTGGTGGGAGTTCGGGGGTGAGTTCATCATCAAACGGAGGGGTTTCAAAAACTGACTCTCCTCGTAATACATCTAGGAAACCTGATACTGTTGCAGTGGATTCTGTTGCAAAGGATCATACATACAAGGAATCACCAAGAGGGAGGTCTGGATCACAACCAAACAGTGGTAATGACCATCAGCATCAGCAGAATTCATATAGGAGAGGCAATGGTGGGCCACATTCACGCGCTGAAGGTTCGAACCATCGTAATTATGGAAATAAACTCGACCAGGGCCAGGGTCAGGGTCGTGGGAATCAGGAGTGGAATCAACATAGAAACTTTAATAACAGGGATACCAACATGCAATCTCAGAGGGGTGGTTACCGCAGGGGTGGTTACGTAAGACCCTCTGTACATTACTCAGCTCCATTTATTCATCCACCAATGCCCTTGCCAGTGCGCCCATTTGGCAACAATGTCATGTACCCTGGTGAGTTTTTGTTGGTAAAATTTGTGTGTTTTATTTATTTATTCACTTTGTATGATGGTGGATTTTGTGTAATGGCAGATGTTGCATCTCCTATGGTTTATTTTCAAGGTCCACCCCCACCAATGGTTCCAGGTCCACAATACTTTCCTTTTCCAGGTCCTTTGCATGGCATGATAGTGAAGCAAATTGAATTCTACTTCAGGTTCTTCATCTCCCAAATTTGAAATTGTGTTATGGGATATTAACAGAAAAGTTCACTTCGTAATTATAAAGAGCTAACAGTTAACCTTCTTGCTATTTTTTTGCAGTAATGAGAATTTGGTCAAAGATACATACTTGCGCAGAAACATGGATGAACAGGGCTGGGTTCCTATTAATTTAATAGCAGGCTTTAAGAAAGTAAGTATTTTGGATTTTCAAGCAGTTTATGATGACCACTATGTAATTCTAGGCTTATGTTCAGCAGAAGGCCCTTCTAGCCTATAGTGTTTTCAATAAACATACCAATATATCATCAAGTATTGATGTGCTTACGTCTTAATAATTTATTCATCTAAATGCATTCAAACTTTCACTTATATTACAATTTAGTTCCAATTAGAATAATGGTCTATAATTATGTTCATATATATGAATACTTAAATTGTATCTGCAAGTAAACATATGGTTTTCAAGCAATGTTTTCGCTGCACTTACCTATTATATGTTTCTTTCTTCATGATTCCAAATAAGATGGGCATACTTGTAGAAAATTAACACAGAGTCAGTATTTGTACATGTTACATATTTTCTTCCTTTAAAGTCCAACTTTTCTTCTTAAAAAGTTGACTTTACAGTTGAAATTGGTTGACTAACATCATATCTGGTCAATCATTATTATTGGCCCCTTTCTCGTGTGCCTTTGTCTAATGCTTATTTTATCGTCATTAAGGAGTTAAGTTTTATCAGTATAAAAATTTGACTCTTTAGTTGACCTTTTATGATATATATTTCTTGAATAATTTTGCAGAAATGTAACGAAGTGCAGTTTGTGCCATTTACATGCTTTTCGTTATGTTTGTCTATGCGCATATTTATGCCTCTGTCAAGGACATCTGGTCACCTGTTTTGAGTTTTTACAGCTTCTACTTTTCAATAATTTTATTTGGGTTTCATTTTCATCCATTTATCCAATATTTTGGTAAGAAGGTGCTTTATTTAGGTGTAAGTTATATTTTCCCCCTCAAACGTTAATTATGGGCATGTTGAGAGAAGGCTTGATTTGATAATTTTTGTTTGACCCCTAACATTATTACTTTTTTGAATTAATGTAAATAATCATTTGCTTTATTGCAGGTTTCAAGTCTGACTGACAATGTTCAGCTAATACTTGATGTAATGCGGCAATCAACTGTTGTGGAAGTAGAGGTGTGTATTATTATCCCTTGATTTGTTCAAACTAATGCTAAGTAATTATAAAAATTACTCTTTGGAGCAAACGGCAAACCTAAGCTGTGATGCCCTTTTAGTCTTCATAGCTTGACAAATGGTTATACCCTTTTATACTGTGGTAGAGATATGTTGTATCTACAGGTGGCAATTTTGACCCATTTACCTATTAATGGATCAATTCTGATTATGTTTATTACTATTGGGTCAAATTTATATCATCATAGACATACTGTATTTAGAGGTGACAGATTTTGACCCATTTCAATATGAGTGGGTTAATTTCAATTATGTTTTATACTTTTATTACTATTGGGTCATATTTAAATATCTAGCTAAAAAGAAAATGGGTTGGAAGTTTTTAAGGTTTACTATTAATGCACCAAATCTTCTGTGAATGATATTATTCATGGGGTTAACTTATTATAAAAAATGTAATCTTCATAATTATATTTGACACTAGTAATTAAAAATATATATATATTTCTGGCCTAAAGCGTTTCAAGTCAGCCCAGCACCTGTATAATCTTACAAATATTGACATGTTTCCTAATCTGTTGGATCTGCCCATTTTACTGCTGTTCAATTTACCTCCTTTTTACAGCTACAAGTTGTATGGAACATAAATTAGTGTCCAATTTACCACCTTTTTTTAGAAATTTAAGAATTTCAAGGCGATTAAGATGTGGAAATTGCAGGGTGACAAAATAAGGCGGCGCAATGACTGGATGAAGTGGCTTTTGCCTCCAGCTGTTCAAGATTCATTGGCATCACAGCTTCAGGGTATCAGGTTGGACAGCGGGTCGTCATCTTCTGGGGAAATGAGTAGCCAATTGCAACAAGGTGCCGGTGAACGTGCAGCAGTGGCGTAAGTATCACATGAGAACAATTATATGCGGGAAAAATATATCGACACACAAAACACAATCTTTTTGAAAAGGAGAAGACCTCGATGATGATGCGGGCTATCTTGGATTTCTGTGGAGATTCACTGGTAGATGGAAATGATGTTTTGAGAGGCACATTAAACACACAAAACCAACAAAAAAATAAAATATAAAAAAAACCAAAAAAAAAGGAAAAAGATAAAAATAAACCCTAAAAAATAAAGAGGATAGATTTATTGTTACTTTGGAGATGGTATTATGGATTTGTTGGATCTTGATTTTTTTTAGACTTATTTAAAAAAAATTATAACGTTTTTATGGTGGTTGCTTGTTTATGAGGAGACTTTTGTAGTTTCTCCTCCATACTTGTGCAGGTCTGTTTTTAATCAGTGTGGTGCAGGTAGTCATCTCTGTCCCAGGTAGTTTGGACTTCTAAGACATGATTGCACTTGGTCCTGAGTATGAAATTAACAAATGTTAAGGTTCTTTATAAGCCCTCAAAAATCACTTAGCCCGCGGTAAAAAAAAGGTATGCTCAAGGCACATCTAAGTGCTAGACGCACAAGGCTGTGTGCTTCTTATGGTGTGAATTGACGGGTTATAAGAGGTTAAAAAAATGCTTTAGGCAAAGGCCTCTTGTAAATGGACAAAATTTTCATTTTTGTACGATTAATCCCACTACACGCTCTCACGACTAAATTAATTTAGTGCACACGACTAAATTAACTTAGTGCATTTGGTTTTGTTTCGTTTCTTCTGCCGCTACCTAGCTGTAACTTTTTAAATCTTCACAGAAACCATCTTAAGCTTTTCAATATTAGATGGTTTATAGATCAGGACGATGTAGGAAACACATAACCTTAATCGAAGTTCCCAAAGTGTTTGCACTTTCATCAATATTTGCCATCACCTTTTTCATAAAATGAATCAACATTACCAGCACTAGGTGTGTCCTCTAAACCTTACAAAATGTTGGATTTATGACTTTAGCCAAAGGCCTTAATAGGATACCAAACATTTCCACCATAAATGCATGTCTATTTAAAAGTGCATGTTCATAAATAAAGAAATGGTAAGATTCATATATGAGGTTAGTATCGTAATTATGAAAATTGATTACTATTTAATGATCAACATTAGACTTGGAAAACACGTCAATCACTAACCAGTTTTCATAATTGTTCCCTTTATGCGCCTGGTTTTAACCTGTTATGAACATCTCATAACAACTAATTCAACAATATTAAAACTTGAGTGTTATGTGCACAAACTATATTGGAAAACATGCAAAGCAAAAAATCAATGAAAATAAAGCCACCAATGACCAAACACTAAATCATGATATATATTTCTGATGATTGGTTTTTTGCTTCAATATAGGAGTTGGAGGGGGCATAGATCAATGTTTTCAGAACCGGATCGTACGTCGAATAGGACGTCTTACTGGTCTGGTGGTCGGATCAGATTTAAAAACAGGATAACGTCAATATATATATATATATATATATATATATAATTAAATATAAGTAATTTATATATGTACTAGTTTAGTATCCCGTGTGATACAATGATCAAATAGATAAAACATATCAAATATTTTGTAATAATAATTAAAAAAAACATTAAGCAATATTTTCAAAAGAAAAAATGATTGAATTACGTAAAAATAAATACTTCAAATAAAATAACAATGATATCATTTTAGACTTTCTTTTTATGAAATTATTTTTTATTTTACTTTTTAAAAATAAATTTCATTTTTTAAATCATCCTTATAATACTTAAAAACACTTTTTTAAAAGTTTATGTTTTAAAAAAGTGTTTAAGAAAACTTTTTTATTTTATATATTTTTTTGTAATGTTTGTTTTTTAATAAAAAACTATGATTTATAATTTGAGTAAATTACAAATTTTATCCTTTAACTATGCTTAAAATTATGGATCTTGTCCGTAAACTTTAATAATTACACTGAGTATCATTTATTTGAAAATTTGTTAACGTTTTTTATCCTTTTTACTAACAGTAGTTAACTTTTTCTATTATAATTTTGTAAATGCCCATTTTGCCCCCTAACCTTCTAAAGGACAAAATGTGTTAGTTTAATATATCTTTTATTTTCTTTCTTTGTGCTTATTTTATTAACTTTACTTTTCATTATTTCTTTATTTTTAACAATTTTTTATTTAAATACTTATCTTAAACATTATTAACTAGTTATTTTTAAATTTAATCATCCAAATATGATTTATGATTAGTTTTTATTATATTACAATATATAATAAATTAAAATTTTATTTTAAAACATTTATCAAATGGCTAGTATTTATTTTATAATAAAAATATATTTAGAAAAATCCATTTTCAATAAGATTTATATAATAATGTTTAGAAAAAATAAAAAGATTATGTATTAATTTTTTTATAAAAGAAGCAAGCAGACCAGAAAAGAAATTCAAGAATTAAGTTTGCTAATTAAAATATTATGAGGTGTTAAAAGATTATTGGCCCAATCAACTTTTAGGAAAATAGAAAATAGGATGACAACATAGGTCAGTGGGTTGTTCTATACGTCACGTTGTGGCTTCGGTTTGACTTTTAACATTTCTTTCTCTTTTTTTTATAAAATAATAAACCAACCCATCTAAAAGTTCACCATAGAGACAAGTCTAAACAACTACTCTGAAGTTTTAATTAAACAAAAACAGTTACTAATGGGTTTTAATTATTATAAATCAAACATAAATCATTAAAAATTAAAGTGAAAGTGAATTTTACAATAAGAACAATTAAAAACTTTATATATTAAGCAAAGCCTGATCATATATAAGACTTAATATATAATAATTATAACTAAGTAAAATAAAAAAAAGCATGACCCAATTTCATACGATATTCGATAGGTTTCTCATATAATACATAAAATTAACTATTTGATATAGTTGAAAATTTTATACCAAAAGGGTTAAAAAACAAAGGTGTAACAAACTGTTACTAGGTTAATTTTTATCTAATGTGAAATAACTAAAGTAAATAAATGAAAACATTAGAATTTAATAATCAATAAATAAAATTTGAATTTAATAAAATATTTAAATTAATTAATTATTAATATTTTAGATAAATTTATACAACAAAAATATTTATAAGAGAGAAAGAAATAAAAGTTTAGTAAGTAAAAACATAAAGAAATAAAATAATATATTAGTGAAAAACTTTTAAGTATTTTTAAAATTTTTCATTAACCGGTGTTATTTAAACCCATATATATTAGTTTATGTTTTAATCAATTATGTTTCATTAATTTCTGTAAACTATATTTTTAGTTTATGTAATTTTAATTTTTAGAAAAACTATTAGGTGTTTTTTAAATTTTATTTGTTCTAGCAGAAAAGTACTTAACAAAATTTAACAAATAATAAAATTGTAATATATTAAAATCACTTATGAAATTAGTTTTGTTACAATTAAAATAAATTTATTAATTATATTTAAGATAAGGTGTAAAATAAAAGTTGTGAGAAAAAAAGAAGAAAAGAAAGTAAATAAATAGAAGAAAGAAGAGTAAATTATAAATTTTATCCTTTAAGTATTATTAATATTATGGATCTTATCCTTAAACTTTGATAATTACACTGAGTGTCCTTTATTTGAAATTTTTTACGTTTTGTGTCCTTTACACTAACTGAAATTAACTTTTTTCTGTTAAGTTTTTAGTAAATGACTTTTTTGCCCTTACTATTGAAAGGACAAATATACTTTTATCTTTTATTTCTTTCTTTTATTTTATTACTTTCTTTTCTTTTTTTTCTTTTTCTTATCAATTTATCTTACAATCTTATCTTAAATATTATTAATTAAGTTTAATTATTTTGTTTAAAATATACTTCTATTTATAGATTTAAAATTGATTATAATTATTATTTGCTCAATTTAATTATTTACTTTTTTATTAAAATCAATAAAATTTGGAGAAATCATAATTTTTTTAACTAAAAATAAAAAGACATAAATTACCAAAATTTAATTAAAAGTTGTATCGGAGTAAACCTGTAACTTTATAAAGTGAAGGGGTCAAATTCACGCTTCAAAACTGACTTGTTATTTCTGTTATTTCAATATATATTCAAAAAATACATATAATTCAATTAATAAATATTATTATTATTATTATTATTTAAATATTATTAATACACGAATATTACTATTACTTAAATATTATTGATACATAAATATTATAATTATTTAACAATACTATTATTGTTCAATAGTAGTTAAGTTAATATAGTGAGGTAACTAAAACTTAAACACAAACATAACTAACCAGCTAACTTTGAATCAAACATTAAATTTTTCTTTCAAACTTTGGAAATTTAGTTCAAAGTTAACAAATTAAATTTTAGAAAAATATGTTTTGAAGTTAAATTGTTTAAACATATATGCTACACAATATTTAGATACAAAATTTTTTATGAAATAGTTTTAATAAACCAGTTTTATTTTATATCAATTCTTTAGATATTTTAATAAGAAAATAGATGATGTATTTAAAATAACTTATATTTTTTTATTTATGAATAATTATATACAAAGAATGATCTAATGTTTTAACCTCAATGGATCTACAAAAATCCATCCCAACTTTCAAACACGTTTGTATTATTTTACTATTATTTTTATGTAAGATAACTTATATTTGGGTTATAAATTACACCAATTAAATTAAAACAATTATATGAAAATTTATATTAAAAAACTTAATTAATTAGTAATAGTTAAGATAATATTTATAAAACAAAATGGTGAAAAGTTTTAAAAGAAAAAAAAACTAAAGGAATAAAAGAACAAAAAGCAAAAAGAAAACAAGAGATTAACTAAACTACACATTTAATCCTTTAAATGGTAAGGGCAAAACTGTCATTTATTAAAAACTATCTGAAAATTTTAACTTTTGTTAGTAGAAATGATAGAATATGAGATAATATTTTCAAATAAAGGACACTCTGTGTATTTATCAAAGTTTAAGGGCAAGATCCGTAATTTTAACAAAACTTAAAAAACAAAATTTGTAATGTACTCAAGAAAGAAAGAAAATATATGATTAGTAAAGTTACATACTTTGTCCTTTAAAAGAGAAGGACAAAAATGTCATTAACCATATACTTAACAGAAATATTTAACTTCAGTTAGTGAAAAGGACGGAAAGTGTGACAATTTTTCAAATAAAGGATATCCAGTATAATTATCAATGTTTAAGGATAAGATCCGTAATAATACTTAAATGACAATATTTGTAATTTACTCTTTATAATTTTTACTATATCTATTTTTTATTACGAAAATGTTCTAAATAATATAATTAGAATGTACAATTATCATTTATTATGAGAGAGAAACGAGAAAACTAAGATGAGAAAGCCTAATATTTTGAAAAGTGACACCTTAAAACTTTCTTTTATTAATATTAATAAATTTTATAGTCATATATAAAACTTAACTATATTTTGTATATCCAACATAATAATTTATAGTTCAACACCCTATTTTTATCCATTAAAATAAAAAAAAATCAAAAACCAGTTCGAGTCAGTCCGGTTTCCCGGTCCAACCACCGATTCGGGACAAATCGACCGGTCGAACTGGCCCAAAACGATACTATGCGGACCGGACTGGCCACCTAGCCGATTTCCGGTCGGACCGGCCAGTCCGATCCGATCCCAACAACAATGTTTTATATGTGTGACTTTCTTGTACTAATCCAACATGAAACTTAGATACTTGGTTCAGGTTTAACATGCTTTAATCGAACTCATAGACACTTGGGTAAACTGGCCCATGAATTGACCCTTTTAGTTCTTTGCATTCTTTTTTAAATATTCTCATGTAAATATGTATGAGGTTAAATCTTAATTAGTTAATTTCTTATTTTATATACATTCCTATTTTTATTTTCTTTTATGATTTTGAGTTAAAAACAATCTTTACAATTTATACAAGTAATCCCTTAGACGTGAAATGACCAAAATATTCCTACATTTGACAGAGAAATCTAAAAAAACTAGTGACAAGAATTCAAATAGATACAAATATGTTAAGGCATGATATGTTAAAAGATGCTTCTATAAACTGAAAGGGTTAATCAAAACAAAATTCATGGATGAAAACCATAATTTTGTTGTATGTATTAATTATGAGGTGACATTTAGAGTAATAGTAAAGTTTTTGTCATATGAAAGGGAGGTCACATGTCATGCTCTTGCTAAAATATAGGATGCTTTTTCTCATCAGGTTTGCCTTGTATTTACTAAAATAAAGAAATGAATAAAACAACTTCACTTAATGTCTTTATCTAAATTAGGGGTCACAAAGTATATTGCCCGAAATTTGTTAATATTAATCTTATCTGAATATGAAGGAATAAAAAACTCAATTGAATAAAACTAACAGAATAATAATCAAAACTCGTTAAACATAAAATTGACAGTAGTGAAAATAAATAAAAGAAAGAATACACGGTGTTATAGCTCCTACTTTATGCAGATTCCGGTTATAGTTAGCAAAAACAAAGAACACACTTTGCCTACCGTTAAAATGTTCGACTTAGCCAATCTTTTGTTTCGAGCAAAGTCTACTCTATCAGCTTGTAACTAATGAAACATAAGAAATCAGCTTCTGTTTGACAAAGTTGCATCTTTGTGTTAAATATGACATCTAGTAAGAGTCTTCTACTCAGAATACAATGTGAGATGAATCTCTAATATGATAGAGCTGAATCTATATAACAGATTGAATGCTATTGCCCTTTTGACCGTGTTTATTCTCATCAAATTTAAGTTGCACAAAATGAATAATAGATGATTGTTAGGATTAAACATTTTAAGAGGATGTATGTACTCACCTACATATTGAAATTGAATGACATGTTCAGTATTCAAGTTTAGCAGCAAAAATTCCAAAATTGGACAAATTTATAGCAAAAGTTAACTAATTTACTTTTACAAATTCTTAATATACAATTCAAGTTATTATTAAATCTAAATCAGTTATAATTAGTTAGATCTTTGTATTTTCTCCTAATTCATTTCCATTGTAAGATGGTAAATCTAAAATGATAGACGCGAATACCATCTTAAACATGAAGGCAGAAGACAAAACTTCTGGCAAATAAGAAAATATCACAATCACAAGTAACCATAGAAACTTAACTGAAATTGTAGACTCATACTAATAAACTCTAATACTAATACATATTCTAATAATAACAAATTCCAATACTTTTGCTGACATAAAGTCACATGTGTAGTATCAACACCTTAATAAGTTTGTCCCTGCTACACAAATAATTTACAAGCAAATATTAGATAAAAACAATTCACTTTTCACATTTTAAATATTCTTTTAAGGTAGAAATATTTTGAAACGAGTATTAACAATGGCAACAAATCTATATCATCTTCTAACATCTATTTAACTTAATTAACATCCTATGATTAACCTCAGTATTCCATACACTGACTGGGTGGAGGGATTGTTTTTGTCTTCTCAGGTCCTGCAAATTTCATTTCAATCACATTTCATTACACACCAATCCCACATCTCACAAACAAATGTAAAAAAAACCAACTTTAAGTAGAGAACCATAAAAGCTACATTAAGACAAGCATAATACGTAGTGCTTCTCGTATATAGAGTGAAAGATAAATGAAGGTGGTTATGCAAAAAGATAAATGAAGGTGGTTATGCAGTTACATAACCATCCGTCTTATGTATCAAAAGTTATATATGTATGCGATTTATTTGAAGGGGAGAAAATTAAGGAATTTAATTTGAGGTAACAAGGCGGCTTACCATGAACTCCACGCATCTCGACTTCACGCAGCTCTTGGACCAGGGCACAGCAGCAGCACATGACATGTGAAAGAAAGTCATCACACCACCCACCCTGTCCAAACCAACACGTCAAAATTTTAAGGGTGTTAAATGGATCGTGTTTACAGGTTGGCAGGTAAAGCCCCAACATGACACAAATTTGAATCATGTCCGATATATCACGACCCATGTTTTCATGGTTTAAAACGAGCCTGACCCCTTTAATCATAAATTTAGTTTATTTTACTTTTTTCATATTAATGCTGTAAGTTATATGTGCTGGTATTATGCTTCTTGGATACTAAACTTCCTTTTCAGATTGGTTTTCGGAGTCAGGTCCTCATTTATCCTCAGGCCCGAGGTAGGGTTTGCCTCGATCGTACCCCCAATACCCTACCTATAGTTTTGCTACGGTGGGATTTTACTGAGCATGGTTGTTCATTTGTTCGTTCATATTAGTATTCTAAATTACAAGCTAGAAAAAAAAACAAATGCAAACAAAATCATTATGCTTAGACTAGATATGGTTCTTATTTCTTTTTGATCTCTTAAGGTTTTACATAAACTAATACCCATCACTTTAAGTTATAACATAAAACGAATTTGTTCGAAGAATTCAAGATAAATTGGATCTACCCACGAACCCACCAAGTCGACAACACATGATCCAGTTAGCTAAATGTGTTTGTGGATCAATCTAAAACTGACCCGGACCCGTTTAAACAAAACACAAAACACAAATTTTGTGTTAGGTTTGTGTCGTGTCAGAAATTCACATACCTAGTCAAATCCCCCAAAGTGTTTTATAATGCATTTATTTGAAAATCATAATCGGGACTGACTATCATATAACAAAAGATTTCAACTTTTTTTTCAGAAAAACAAGCATTGCAGGTCAACCCAACCCATTTCCATACTCCCATTTGGCCACTTCTTTAATCAACTAATTAATACGAAATGAACATCTCAACATAAAAGAAAGCTAAACATTAAAGAAACAAGGAAAAAGCTGAGGTGGGATTACCGTGATATTGAATGCCTTTCGAAGCTTTCTCCTGATGCAGCAAGTATAGCAACAGCACGATAATATTAGTGAATAAGCCATCAACTCATTGCAGGCCTCTCCAGAAGCTGTTCAATGCAAACAAACACGAAAAAACATCATGCCAAAATAACAGAAAACATAACGAGAAAGTAAATTGAACAACGAATAGCAAAAACAGAAAAAGAAAAAAGAGGATCTAAATTTTATTCTGCAGATGTATAAAGAATCTTACTCATGTGCCTGTTTCTTGCAACACTTGCAATCTTTGAAAACGTCCCACAAGGAAATAAGAAAGTCTTTATGCCTACACAGATTGAGACAACCTACTTAAGGGTATATTACTACAGAGATGGCAAAAAATGTTATTTTTTGCAAAATAATAATAACAACAACAAAAAGAGTGCAAATTCAGATATCTTAATGCAGAACATACACATCTTAGGCTCTGCACAACAACCAAGTAGATCTGAATGCCATTCTCCACTCCCATAAGATGCTCGAGTCGAGGGAAAATCTTGTCCATACACAACTATAGAAGTACTTCTGCAAGACCAAACACACCATAAAGAAATATGTTAAAAATTATTTCCACTAATAATTGTTATTTTGCAAAATAAAATTTGTAAAAGATACCCACTTTGAAGTTGAGTGTGCCATCTTTTCTGAATTGTTCTCATCTTCAACTTCTCTATCACTGCTGACATCAGCCTTCTTGGAACTCTTCTTTGGTGAATCTTGCTCGTGTTGAGATTTTGAAGCAACGGCTTCAGTAACCTCAATCAAATGCTGAATTACTTCACATTGGGCAACATCTAAATGAGCTTGTGATCGTTGTAGTTCCAAATGAAGCTTTTCATTTTCTTTTTTGATAACCTCCTTAAAAGGTAAGTTTGGGTAGCTACATGACAATGATTTCTTCAAAACGACAGTATCAGCATGTGAAGGATCAGGTTTCATAATTACATCTTGCACCTTTCTATCTTCATCATCCAATGTGTATTCACGCTGATCGCATTCAATATATTGCAATCTTTCCTGCTCAAAATAATATTACTTACAGCAGATTACTCAAACTAAACACAAAAAAACTAGTAGAAAAAGACTGAATTTGTACCCTGACTCGAGCATTATCCACTAGAGTGATGAGTGGAATAATCTTCAAGTAATTATCAATCTCATTTTGAGCCTTTTTGAATTGGTAAACAATATTCCATCCCATGGCAAGTAAGTACAGGTAACTTCGATCTTGACAACTATTGACCAAAATGTAAGACCTCCTTAATGCATCCTCAAGTTGTTCCAACGGTTCACGGGTCTCTGGGTACCTTTTCAATTCACTGATCTTAAGTTGCTTTAAAAGATTTCCAATCAACTTCAAATGCGTTGCAAACTGTTTGCAGTTTTTCTTGTGCATACGCGCCGTGCTAGCAGCTTGTACAATCATCCCTATGAGCCTCACTGCATCTATCCCAGTTAACTGGGCCACATTTGCTATCTCTCCGAAATGATCCCATGCTCCTTCCATCTTTCACTCTCTTCAAATCAATTCTTTCACAAACCCTAAATTTCTTAAATTGTTATCTTTGTGAAATTGAATAACCCATCTCAACTTGCCCTATTTTGCAATTTGATCAAAGTTCTTGCATCATTATACACCTAAATTAATCTTTTTTTACAGAATTTCAAACAGTTGACCAGCCCCTTGATTAGATTAATTGTAACAGAGCTAAATTCGAGGATCATCAACAGAAGAATCTGGTAAAAACCAACTAAAATTAATCATTGATTAATAGTAAAAAAAGTAAATGAAAATAATAAGAAGAAAAATCATCACTCAGAAGATCTCATAGATTCTCTGTTAAACCTTTCACTTTCTTTGTCTGATAAAGGTAAAAGATTTACAGAAGAAAAACAAATAGTAAAAACAGTGCATCAAGTTTAGCTGATTTGAAGTTTTTTACAAGAAAAAACTCTTCTAACAAAACTTAAAATTAAAAATTAAGCAATCAGATCAAGAATCAAAAAACAAAATTAATAATAATATTAACCAAAAAAAGACTCTTCAGATTCACTGACGTTGACCTTAATCGGAGCTGATAGCAACAGATGTACTCTAGAAACACGCACAAACGTGAATGCGAATCAAAACAATGTACAAATCGAGAAAACACTCAATAAGAAACTGCAATTTCACCTTCGCTCATTTGGGAATTTAGGGCTTCTGAAAAAGATCGAGACTTTATCAAATGTATGCAATGCGTGTGCTTGTACTGTGAGGATTGAGGATACTACAGCCATGCATTACGGATAAACTGATTGCAGATGGATACAAATTTCATCATCATCTTCTTCTTCTTGTTACAGGTGATTGATTCAGAAGAATTTCAGATGATATTGATTTGTTTCTCTCTCTAAAACCCTCTAGAACTTGTGTTTCGGTGTGGTTTGTATGTGCTTTCACAGAGTGAGTGAGAGAGAGAGAGAGTGTGTTTGTGGAGAAATTGTGACAGAGAAGCAAAGTGGTAGGATAGTGTGTTGGATTATTGTGGTAAATTTGCATATTCATGTCCCTATGCAATATATTATATTGCATCACACTACAAATTTAATTCATATGTACACAACCAACCTATGTAATATAATATAGCTCTAGATGTATATAATTTTTTACTTCTCGGTTGATTGAGTTGGTTTGATAGAAATTTCGGGTCAAACCCTTTAGCTATGATTTTAAGAAATTAAACTGAACCGGGGTTGGTTGGTTCGGTAGTTTTATGGTTTGATTTGTTTTTTTAATTGTTTTTCTTCTGACTCTTTTTCGATATCATGATGATTATTAGCGATTAGTCTTTTGATTTTAATGTTTCTCGTAGTCACCTTGACTAGATGTACACACTAGAATTGTAGAATTGTAGCCAAACGAGTAAGGCAATAACTTATACATATGTATAGCATTTTTTAACTAGAGATTCAAAAATATGAGGGCTCAAAATCTTAGCTTGTTTTGGTATAACTTTTTTAGCAACGATTGCTTAGTTGGTATGAATATCCGGCCGGCCCTGATGCTGAAGTGAATGGTGATTTGGTGTCTCCTTTTATGAATTTAGTTGGTGTTGACATTGTTCTTCAGATGTGATTTATGATTTAGTTATTGGTTTTTGTTGCACTGAACTATTTGTTTTAATAAATTTCACTTGATTTAAAATGCCTATCACAATTCATGTATTTTGGTTTCTGACTCGACCTGTTTTAACCCCAACTAATATTCCAAGATCGACATCAAAATACAAGTAAAGATGACATTTAGGAGAAATCTAATGGGGTCCTTTTATACATATGGCATAAATATATGTACCATTGTGCAATATAACAATATTAATTATTTTTCATCCATCATTGTGTAGTGTGTAATGTGTTGACCCCATCATCCATGTATGGGCTTCATTTACTATATTTTTAATGCCAGTTACTATCGTTTAAGCGGATGCGTGCTATGTATCACGGTATGAGTTTATACTTTATTTATAGGCTACCAAAATTTTTTCCACTCTTTAACCTTCTAAATCGAGAGTGTAGTACAACTTTTAATGCTAATAATACAAACTACTTAATTAATAGAAACTTGAATTAGACAGTCATCTTTGCTTAATTTTGTCTTCCTTAAATTTGATGTGGATACAATATTTTTGTACACGTATGTAATACTGAAATAAAAAATGTTTCTAAAACATCTTACTTTTTATTTGTTTAGACCATTAAAATCATTGAGTGGTATTTGATTGCTTTTATTTCATTTAGAACAGTATAATGATTGCGTCGCTCTTGGTTCAAGCAATGTTGGGTGTTAATATTAACACAATGACACTACAATTAAGTTAAATGGTGCATCAAAAGTATTATGTAATTAATGGTACACCAGAAAAATAATTACAAAATTTATGAACTCTTTGGACGCATCGCAATTTTATATCTAAAATATTCTATATTCCTTGATGCCAAAATGTATAAATTTAATTTTTCGGTAGTTGTGCTACAAATGTGATGTGTTAAATATAGGTATAATGTGTGTATTAGAAAAACAATATTAGCATCTATATTTATTAGAAATGATTAGCGATATTGTATTACTTTAAGAGGTTATACACATATGAGCTGTAAAATAATAAATAATAAAAAAAATAAAAAGGCAATAAACGACATAGTAATACAAAATAAGTATTATTAAACACAAAAGGTTTAGGAGAAAAGGACGTAGGTTTAATATATGGTTAGAACAAAACAAAAACAAAAACAAAAACAACGACATGCATGTTCCACTTTTCAACCGTGTTCAACTGCTAGCTTGGCCCGCACAACCCCTCACTTTATTAATTTATTCTAATACTAATTAATAACGTTTGTATGTTAGTCTTAGAGATCAAATAATTTAACCTCATACGGAAATTCTTTTTGTATGTAATTGAATAATAAAAATAATCGGGTGAATTATCAGTATTCTAATTAATTGTTCAAAACAAAATATGAGAAATCTCTTTATGATTTTTTTGTCATCAAGTAATTTTTGTTAAAAAAAATACTTACTTGATGCTAGAAAGAATCTAAGTAAACGTTGATATGTGTTATGAGATGTGAAGTGTACACTCGTTCAAGACTATTGTAATTCCTAACACCTAGAAACATTGCTTCTAGAAACAGATATAGAAACACACTCGAACAATATTTAGATTATAACTCAATCTGTTGAAAACTTTATATGCTCAAAAAAAACCAAAGATTACAATTAATTTTGCCATATGCTTGGTATTTTTAGAGTTATTAAAACTAAAGAAAAAAATAACTAATTTAGATTAGATTATGACTATTATTATAACTAGAACACCATCGTCTAATTAATTAACAAAACTAGGAGTATTCCTACCGCGCTTTGCAACGTGTATTAGGCTTAGAATATTGTTTCGGTGTGGCTACAAACAATAGTTTATCATGTCAAAACAACAAGCATAACATGTTGTTGTTTATCATCACCGTCTTTCACCATCAATTACATTCCAAAGTAATAAACAGTTCCAAAACCAACAACACACATAAAAAACATTAGTTCATCATTATAAGCATACTAAAACCGTAATCATAGAACATTAGTTCATCATTATAAGTATGCTACATTAAAAGATCCAGGCTCAAATGAATGTGCAATCATGATCACAGTTTTAACAACAAAAGGAATGAAGGATCCATGCTCAAATCAATGCAAGGGTATCATCATCGCCGTAGAAACCCATAAAGTTAGGGTTCAGATGACAACATTATCATCATCATCACCAACATATAATACCCTGCAAAAATCCACCACCACCGCCACCGCCTCTGCCTCCACTTTTATGGAAGAGAAAAAGGGGGAAGAAAGGTGGGGTTGTAACCCCGATAGCGATTCCTCCATCACTGTATGCAGGACCGTTGAATGGGGTCAATTACAAAACAACAACACAAAGAGGAGATTAACTAAAACTTAATCAAACAGTGAACTGGATTAACCACAATAAGATACTAAGAACACAAGTAATGTAAGAGACAGAACATAAGAGCACAAGTATATAGTTTTCAAGAATACAGTATATTGCTTTCTCTATGTTCTATTACACGTGTTATAAAGCATATTAGAAAGATACAAGAACATGAGATACTTATACTACATCCTACAGCGGGCTATACTTTGAAAGCCAGCTGGATACAATTGACTAGACACAAACAAAATCAATTGTAGAGTCAAAAGGTAGATTGCCTTTTGACTAGTGACTATGACATGCCATAGTTCACATCCTTATCTATTACAAAAAGGATAAAGTACATAAAGTAGAAA